>JASAND010000461.1:0-30623 GCA_030248195.1 Trissonchulus latispiculum | reverse complement strand
AATATGGGTTGTTCGGCGAAGCTGTGCCCATATTAATTCGCTCACACAACCTAGTCCTCTTCTATTTTTGAACCTAGCCCCCATATTAAGCATTTTAAAGACTAGTCCTCTTTTGATTTTACAACCTCACCATCACCCATATTACTTTTTTCATGCTCCAGAGGAGCATTTTTATTTCTTGTGAGCCTGTCCTACAACGAGGCTCATATTGGCGTCACAGTGCAGCCTTCTTAAAGATCATCAGGTCATCATATTAAAGAAAAAACGAATGAATAGACATAACATGTTAACATTGTGGCTTGAAAGAAATGGACAGAACGAAGTGAACTGCGACACCTCAAGTTTAACTGTACATATGCAAGCTGGTGTTTCCCGAAACACCATGGCACCTACTATTTCCGGAAGCACTATAGTATATACACCTACTGTATTCTCGGAACACTATGACACACTACTTTCACATACGTAATGCTTTCCCCACATGGCTCTGAGTCAGAGCGCAGAGTGGCATGCCGTATAATGCGTATGCACAGTAAAATGTCTTAGCGACAAGATGTGTGAAGGACAATTTTGTAATGAAAAGCTTTACGTGCTATTTATATGGAGGTCAAATTTCGACAAATTATATTATGACATACGCCAATATGAGGCTCGTTGTAGGACAGGCTCATATGTTAAGCCTTTGCAACTTGTTTTCCTTAATTTACAACCTCAACGTCACTCATATCCATTTTACAGGCTAGTTTCCGTGTTTGTACAACCTGCCTGAGAGTACTCATATGTATTTTACATGCGACGAAGGAGCATTTTTGGTTCTTGTAACCTTTTGAGAACTTTTTACACGGTGCGTCATCCTAGGCTGGAAGGCCACTGTTCATGGCCTTTTCAGAACTTAATACACGGTGCGTCATCTTAGGCTGGAAGGCCACTGTTCATGGCCTCTTCAGAACTTTATACACGGTGCGTTATCTTAGGCTGGAAGGCCACTGTTCATGGCCTACTCAGAACTTTATACACGGTGCGTTATTTTAGGCTGACCCTGGTCAGGGCGCCACAGGCCGCTGGGTCCACTTTGGAGGGGTCCACCAATGACAAAAAATGTTCGCCTCACCAAGGGCTTTCATTTGATACAAACATGGTCACTTTTGGAAAAATCTATTTTTGACCATTTTGGACCGGTGCGGACACTGGTCAGGGCGTCACAGGCCGCTGGGTCCACTTTGGATGGGTCCACCAATGACAAAAAATGTTCGCCTCACCAAGGGCTTTCATTTGATACCAAACTTGGCCGCTTTTGGAAAAATCGATTTTTGACCATTTTCGACCGGTGCGGACCCTGGTCAGGGCGCCACAGGCCGCTGGGTCCATTTTGGAGGGATCCTCCAATGACACAAAATGTTCGCCTCACCAAGGGCTTTCATTTAATACCAAACTTGGCCACTTTTGGAAAAATCGCTTTTTGGCCATTTTGGGCCTGCTCCACGGTCCGGACCCCTGGCCAGAGCGCCACAGAGGTCCGGTCGGTACCTACTATAGCCTATGTTGTAGTGCTGCAGGCCACCCCACACGCCCAATATGAAAGTTCTTCTTGCAGCGGATCTTTCTATGGAAGAGGTTAAAGTTGAACCTGCTACATGGTTGGGGCCCACCTCCATCCAATTTCGACCCCTGGCCAGGGCGCCACAGGAGACCTGTCGACATCTAATATAGTCTATGCAGTAGTCCACCCTTGGGTCATGCCAAAACCCCAATATAAGAGCCCAGCTTCGTGCTGTGATCTATTTCGAAGTGCAATTATTTTCGAACTTAGTTTTTTTTCGGGGGTCACTTGGGGGGTCCCCACCGGGGGGGTGGAACCATCTGGGGGGGCCTGGGAACCGCGGAAAGTAATTTCCCGGAATTGCGGAACTTTTTGTACTAAAAAACCTAAAATAGTAGGGCTCTGAAGGGTCCTCCGACCTGCACCCCGGGGGGGGGGGAGGAGAAAAGCGACCCGCGCGGGGAGCCAATTTTCATATCTCAGGATCTACCCGGCCGATCCGGCTGAAATTTTCACAGCATGTGCCCCTGCCCAAAGGCTCTTCAGACATCAAGTTTCAGCCCGATCGGTCCACTCCTGCGCTGGACCCAGGCCAAACAATGTCCAGATTATACACATTGCGTCAAATTTTCCCTATTCTAGGGGGAGCGTGTTTATTCTAGGGGGAGCGCTAACGCGCTCCCCCTAATATATTTTTTGTCGAAAATAGTTGGAGGGGAGCCCTTCCACTAGTATACAGGGGGGGGGGGGGAAAGCAACACCGGCAAAGTGAGTAAAAAACAATGGCTCACCCTGCTCGACTGGCATAAGATAGAGATACAAAATCTAGTGCAAATGAAAGTTCAAGTCTTGTACTTTAAGATCATAATACAAATAACCGTTCCTGTCGATTAAGCCTTCGTGTGGCCTGGGTCCGAAGTTGACACCCAAAAATTGTCCAAAAACCTAAAGATTTTTCAAGTTTTCTAAGATTATGCCAACTTATATACTGGTAATAGTTACAGGAGTCATTTTGTGCATGAAGCGGTTTGTGGATGTGCTCTATAACGTGGGCTAGTCGGATTTTCGCTAGGTCACACGGTTGAGAAATAGTGACCATTTTTTCTCCCCCACACTTTTTGCACCAGAGGGGGGGGGAACAACGGTGTGCTTTTCCCCCGCAGTTTCGATTTTTGATTTAAGCAAAAATAACGACTAATTGTTTACTCATTTAAACTGTTATACCCCCCCAATTGACCTTCCGCTGCCGAAAAGCGCCGTATGACCTGCCCCTGTGGAGGAATGCTGGCAAATATTCCCAGGTGGGCAAATCGTGCGGATAACAAGAAAATTATGGTCCATAAACAATATTTTTGTGATATAAGAACTGTGGACATTCCAGAGAGTTTCACAAGTTTGGATATGCAAAAGACTACGCCCGAGATGGATGACCCCTGAACACTTTTGTCGCAGGGTTTTTTTTTGGTCGCGGACAAGTGTGCATTTTTTGTGCATTTTTAAAAAATAGTGTGCATTTTGGAAAAAATGTGTGCATTTTTAAAAATTGCTTATTTTGAACTATAACGTACATTTTTGGCTGTAAATTTGCATTCTACCTATTTTTTGCTTTAACTGGAATCCCACACTTTATATAGTTAATGTTTTAATCATGATTTTAGATCTTAACTGGTTAGCACACGTGTATACTGATATTTACGCAAATGCATAACTAACAAATTAACGTATATAGGTGTCGGGTTTTGACATCTGCAATGCAGTGAACCTATTAACTATATATATATATATATATATATATATATATACATATTATATACAAGCTAAAAATTGTGAAGAACATAAAATCAAGATAGGGTTGTCAATTTACTGCCAAATTACATATACGTACTTATACGTATATATAATTATGTATATATAATTCAAGAATTTCAAAGTTCAAAGAAATTGCGGATTGATGTAGTTCAGCCCCGCTAATATATATAAAGAAGAAATTTGATTGAAACTCGATGCCAGGGGGTCTGGGGGACGGAGTCCCCCAGAAGCTGAGAATTTTTTGGAATGTTGGACACGAAAGAACTTTTTATGAACAATTTCTTACCGTTTTAACTGATTAATAAACGGAAATGAGAGCTAGCATTGTACGCAACGAACCGTTGTAGAGGAAGAAAATGTAAAGAAATAGTTTAAGAGAAATTGGCTTCAGCCGTTTATTTTTGACGATGAAGGAACGCACAGTACGTATAAATACTTACTTAAATACATAATATGTATAAATACTTACAACCTATAGCAAAAATATTTCAATAATTAATTAGTGGCTTTAGTAAAGAAGAATAAAACAAAGTAAGGTCGTTGCGGCCATGCCATGACCGAAAAATAGTAAGGGAAGCGGGGGTCTGGGGGCGGCAGCCCCCAGCTAAAAGCTAGAGCTTTTTTAAATATTTTAAGCACTTTGGAAATTTTTTAGAGCATTTTGTGGTTAGCGGAAGCAAAATTTGACTGTGCATTTATGTGTGCATTTTTAAATTTGAGTGTGCATTTTGGAAAAAAAGTGTGCATATGCACAATAAAATGCACAAAAAAACCCTGCTTTTGTGCGATTTTGCCACCCACCATAAATAAAGCACTCAATTTCTTGCGGGTTAATATCGCAAAATTGGTGTATTTTATCATTGCAAGTAAACACAAAAGGCGATTAAATTATATATAAACAAGAATAAAAATGCTCCGGTGGAGCATGAAAAATGCAATATGGGTGACATTCGGTTGTAAATGGACAGAGGACTATGTTTTAAAACGTTAATATGGGAGGGGCAGGTTGTAAATGCCAGGAGGACTAGGTTAAAAGCGCACTAATATGGACCAGCTTCGCTGAACAACCCATATTCGCGGTCACTAATGCTCCGCTCTACATGACATATATAGATACGAGTAATATCTACATTCTTCAGCTTTCAAAGCAAGCGGGACGATTTTTAAATATTAAAGCTTATTCCAAATAAACAATGCAGTTCTGATAGAAAGGTGTTCAAGGTGTTTTTTCTGCACTGTCAGCGCAGAATCTTGTATTAGGTTGACGCGAAAGCAGTTGACATGTACGTGTATTATTAAGTTGTATAATAAGGAGCACGACCACATATACTTGCAGGCCATGCTGACAAATCGTACAATTTTCCGAAGAACTGCCAATAGCAATATATAGCAAGCAGCAGCCGATAGAAACTCTGGACAGTTTTCGCGAATATGGGTTGTTCAGCGAAGCTGGTCCATATTAGTGCGCTTTTAACCTAGTCCTCCTGGCATTTACAACCTGCCCCCTCCCATATTAACGTTTTAAAACCTAGTCCTCTGTTTGCTTACAACCGAATGTCACCCATATTGCATTTTTCATGCTCCACCGGAGCATTTTTATTCTTGTCCTATTTCATTTTTAAGGTTCTCAGTAAAAAGCAAAAACGTTAAAGCTGTGTGAAAGAAACTTTAAAAATTCCGCCAATCATTAATCGTCAACCGAAAGTACAGAACAAAGAAGCTTGAAAAGTTCCAAGTTCTTCCTTTTTCTCTATTTTGACAGAAATCCAACATCCAGTACCCATGGCTGCAATAGTTTTAGTTACTGTATTTAGCATATAGCACTCTACTGCAGCGCAACCAAATGCAAACTTTACTGTCAGTGAAGGAAACTCATAAAACACGATTTGCAATGCTCTGCCGCACTTGTGTGCAAGATTTCGGACGATTGCAACTCATCTGTAGCTAGTTATAGGCCGTGCTGTGCAGCACTCTACTGCAGCGCAACCAGATGTAAACATTACTGTCGGCGAAGGAAACTCATTTGCAATGCTCTACCGCACTTGTGTGTAAAATTTCGGACTATTGCAACTTAGCTGTAGCTACTTATAGGCCGTGCTGTACTTCAGCAGCACTCTACTGCAGCGCAACCAGATGCAAACTTTACTGTCGGTGAAGGAAACTCATACGGCACGATTTGCAATGCTCTGCCGCACTTGTGTGCAAAATTTCGGACTATTGCAACTTACCTGTAGCTAGTTATAGGCCGTGCTGTACTTCAGCAGCACTCTACTGCAGCGCAACCAGATGCAAACTTTACTGTCGGTGAAGGAAACTCATACGGCACGATTTGCAATGCTCTGCCGCACTTGTGTGCAAAATTTCGGACGATTGCAACTTACCTGTAGCTAGTTATAGGCCGTGCTATACTTCAGCAGCACTCTACTGCAGCGCAACCACATAGTAACATCGTAATAAGTATACGAAACGTATCTATAATAGTTTGTCATGTCCTAAACTATCTGTATGCCGAATTTCAAATACCAGTGACGAATGAATAACTTGTTATCGACGGTGCTGTGTTTGGGACAGCACATACAGCACGGTGGAAGCTAGAGAGTGCACCAACTAACATAGCTGCAGTTCCCCCTTACTACAGACATAATTTTCACCAAGTTTCATATGTTTAGCCGTTTACAGTAAGTCTACAGACAGCGTGCTATGGTTGCTGCATAATAGTACAGCACGATAGCAGCACCGCACAGAGCTGCGACTATGCTCATCGTGTTCAGCGACCCCGATAACCCTTATATGCGTCCCACTATATGGCCCAAAACAGCATATTTAGGCCTATTTTTGACTATTTTCTGTGGAGTTGGGACTTAGAAATTTTTCCGAAAATGGCCATTTGGACCGACTTCCTTTGGGCCGGCCGCCTGAACGGTCCAGGACCTAAATCAAAAATCGGCCAACGTTATGCACTAGTATCCCCTCCGTACTTGTTCATGCAACAAACCGCGTGTCTCTAGCTTGTTCCCTGAGCCCTGTGGGCGTGACACAAAATGGCCGTTTTTTGGCCAAAAACGCCGTCAGGCCACTTTTGGCCGGCCGCACAGGTGGCATGCCGGGCCGGGCGGCGAAAAAATATAGCGCGGGGCACATGGGACCATATCGGCATTCAGAAAATATAAACCTTTCCGGCTGAAAATGTCCACATCTTTCAAACACCTCTGCACAAAATAGCCCTTTTCCAAGCGTGACTAACACAGAAAAAAAATCAAACGGACTAACTTGTCCGGAAGTGAAAATTTTCAAAGTTGAAAATTTTGACCAAAACTTTTTTGCAACTTGTTGTACTCGTCGTGTAGATTCCAACGATACCAAACTTGCCGAGTTTCGTTCAGTATTGAGCTGGCACGGTGCTCGAACGAGTCTCATAGGGCCGCGCAGCGCCTTTTACACCCATTTATAGGGATCGCTCTCGCGCCCCTATAATTTCCGAAAAAAATGATTTTGTGGACCAAAAATCTTAATTTCCTAGCAATGTTGCCATTACCAGTTTGGCTATTAAAATAAAGCTTGGAAAGTTTTTGAGAAGATTGTTTTATCCTTTAAATAATTTACTCTGTTATGTGTAAGGAATTTAATTTGGTATATATATATAAATTTTTTCCCAACCCACTTTTTCCCCCATTTGGGGGAAAAGATGGCTATATTAGCTACCTATAAAGTACAACCGAACTGATTTTATGTGTAGAAAGTACAGGCTGGCCCTAATCTGGTATATAAAGCGTCTGGCTAGCTACAGTCTGTAGCGAGTAATAACCTTATTTCGAAAATCGTTGTCCCCCCCTGACTATAGTTGAGGTACAAAAGTGGGGGGGGGGGGATAGAATGGTCTAAAAATGCTAAAAATACGTACAGTAAAAGTAGCCTGTTTGTACAGGTACTGCTATAACTATAAGCTAAAAAGTGCTTAAAATTAAATTTTAGAAGAACCAAAATAGACGATTTTTGACCAAAAAAATTCCGAAGCCGGAAAATATTTGAAAGTTTTGACCTACCACATATCCTAAAAATTTGGCATTTTCTGGGTATACCTTATAGCATAGTTTTGCCAGGGGAGGTGCGTCCCATCCATTCCCCCTCAAAATTTTCCACCTACTTTACCCCCTCCCAGATTTTTTGGCACTTCGGGGGGGGCGAACTTTTCGCCTTGGTCCTCCCTTTGTATGGTTCGAAAAAATTATTTGTCTCCGCCTTGGCTGAGAAGTTGCCCCTAGGGTGAATCGAAGTTATTGATTTCAAAAATCGAATTGAGAGATCGATCACTAGAATCGATCCATCAAAATCGATCAAAACGTTTTCGCGCAAAGTTGCCCCTAGGGTAATGCGAATGATAATAGATTTTTGCGGGCGAACGATCGACATTTATGCTACATAAGCGCCGATTTTTTGACTCGTCGGCTAAATTTTGCCAAAAACTGGTCATTTTTTAAAAAATATTTCTCAACTGAAAACGCTTAAAACGGGCACTAGTTACCCGGGGGGGGGGAAATCCCAGACACTGAAAAAACAAATCTGCACTTTATGGGTATATCAGTCCCTATGTTTAACACTTGGCTTATGCTTAGGCTTACATTAGTGTCAGGCTTAGTTTTTGGCTTAGGGCCCTTTAACACGCATATATATATATATATATCACAAAATCAAAAATGTCAAAAAAACACGTTGCCCAACAAATTTTTCAAAAATGGAAAATTTCGACACGCCTCGTTGTCCTGAGCACAGAAAATCAAATTTATTGCATAAAAATGCATTTCTGATCCCCCCTGGGTGACTTGATCCGATAAAAGCAGGGTTTTTTTGGTTGCGGACAAGTGTGCATTTTTTGTGCATTTTTAAAAAATAGTGTGCATTTTGGAAAAAGTGTGTGCATTTTTAAAAAATTGCTTATTTTGAACTATAATATACATTTTTGGCCGTAATTTTGTGTTCTACGCATTTTTGACTTCAACTGGAAATCCACGCTTTAGTTGATGTTTTGATGACGATTTTAAATCTTAACTGGTTAGCACACGTATATATACTGAATTTAGGCAAATGCAGAACTATACAAACTAACGTACATAGGTGTCGGGTTTTGACATCTGCAATGCTGTGAACCTATTAAGCGCAAAATTTTGAATAACATAAAATCAACATAGGATTGTCAATTTGCTGCCAAATTTACTTATATAATTCAAGAATTTCTTCAAAGTAACGATAAAATCCGAGCTGAAATTACGTATTGGTGTAATTCAGCCCTGTTCTGCGGGTAACCATTTATATATATATATATATATATATATATATATATATATAATGCAGAAATTAGGATTGAAAGTCGACGCCGGGGAGGTCTGGGCGGAGTTCCCCAGAAGTTGGGATTTTTTGGAATTTTGAACACGAAAGATATTTTTATGAACAATTTCTTACCATTTTAAAAGATTAACAAACGGCAATAAGAGAGCTAGCATTGCACACGTCGAACCGTTGTAGAGGAAGAAAATGTAAAGAAATGCTTTGAGAAAAATTGGCTTAATCCAGCCTTTTATTTTTGACGATGAAGGAATGCACACTAGTATAAATTATATACTTAACAATCTAAAGCAGAAATATTTCAATAATTAGTGGCTTTAGTGAGGAAGAATAAAACAAAGAAAGGTTGTTGTGACGTTGCCTTGACCGAAAAATAGTACGTACGAAAAAGCGGGGGTCTGGGGGCGGCAGCCCCCAGCTAAAAGCTAGAGCTTTTTTAAAATTTAAAGCACTTTGGAAATTTTTTAGAGCATTTTGTGGTTAGCGGAAGCAAAATTTGACTGTGCATTTATGTGTGCATTTTTAAATTCGAGTGTGCATTTTGGAAAAAAGTGTGCATATGCACAGTAAAATGCACAAAAAAACCCTGGATAAAAGCACTCCTTGTTTTGACAAAAAAGCGTTAAAATACAGAACGTTTTGCTTTGTAAGCCATTTTTTGGATTTCCTGAGGTCCGCATTTTGGAGAGTTAGCAGCATAGATGTACCAGGCTACAGTTTGCCCCCTGTGCACCCTCTACGAGAAGGCCAGACCCCCACCCCCCATACCCGACCTCCACTACTCCCCGCCAAGCCGAGCTCAGACCCCCCCTCCCCCTAAAATGGGGTCCAACCAAGAGAAAAATGCCAAATTTTTGCAATTTTTCAAAAATGTTCTGAAAAAACTTGGCTGGAAATAGTTAAAACGTTAATATTGGAGGGGCAGGTTGTAAATGCCAGGAGGACTAGGTTAAAAACGCACTAATATGGACCAGCTTCGCTGAACAACCCATATTCGCGGTCATTCATGCTCCACTCCACATGACATACGAGTAAGATCTACATTCTTCAGCTTTCAAAGCAAGCGGGACGATTTTGAAATATTAAAGCTTATTCCAAATAAACAATGCAGTTCTGGTAGAATGGTGTTCAAGGTGTTTTTTTCTGCACTGTCAGCGCAGAATCTTGTATTAAGTTGATGCGAAAAGCAGTTGACATTATACATGTACTTGTATTATTAAGTTGTATAATAAGGAGCACGACCACATATACTTGCAGGCCATGCTGACAAATCGTACGATTTTCCGAAGAACTGCCAATAGCAACAGCAGGCAGCAGCCGATAGAAACTTACTCTGGACAGTTTTCGCGAATATGGGTTGTTCAGCGAAGCTGGTCCATATTAGTGCGCTTTTAACTTAGTCCTCCTGGCATTTACAACCTGCCCCTCCCATATTAACGTTTTAAAACCTAGTCCTCTGTCCATTTACAACCGAATGTCACCCATATTGCATTTTTCATGCTCCACCGGAGCATTTTTATTCTTGTATATATATATATATATATATATATATATATATATATATATATATATATATATATATATATATATATATATATATATATATATATATATATATATATATATATATATATATATATATATATATATATATATATATATATATCAGAAACAATGTTGGGCCTAAAATGGAACCCAGAGGCACACCACTGGTTACAGACGCCCAATCAGAGTATTTATCATCAAGTTTAACTCTGTCGACGATGCAACAGTGTTTTTTTGCTCGGACACTTTTGCGCTCTTCTGCGCACTGCCCTAAAATATTTTGCGCAAATTGCTAAAAAAGTGTGCATAGCAGGAAAAAAGCTATAATTTCGCATAAAATTGCTGTTTTGTATTTATTAGTGATTACCTGACTTTACTACAACCTTCAGAGCTGCAGCAGGTTTATAAGATGCCAGAACTTAATGTGGATTAGGAAACCCAACCTTCTTCGGAAGTCTGAAGGTTGAGCCCCCAGAAGCAATATATAGATTTCAAAAATACGTACATAGCAAACATTTCCCTATCATAACTCTCAAAAGTTTTATTTGTTGAAGTAAATTTGTTTTCTGTATACGTACGTATTTAGCGAAATGATGAAAGCTATTGGCAATTTTTAAGTTATCTTCATTTCACGATTCCTCACTGCTTTTAATAAAAACAAAAATAAATGCGGGTTTGAAATTTCATCGAAAATTACGTACTTTCAGAAAATGATTCAAGGTTCCGATCTTTGACTTTTCCATGACTTTGAATTTTCAGGGCTCAGCCCACGGTATATCTATTTTTAAATGCTTTTTTGAAGCGTCGGCTGGTAAGAAAGCACTGATAGAACGCATAATCCTAGCTGACAAACACAACCTCCTGTGAAAGTTTGTTCTGTATCATATTATATTAACGTGTGTAAACTTCTCCAGAAACTGCCAAACAAACATTAAAATTATTTCATAACATGAGTTATGCGAGTTGCACCAAAATATACACAAGCTAGATTAGCTCATACATTAGGCCACGGGTGTTTGTATATTAATGTTAGCATGTTTAGTGAATGTTAGGTCACAACTTAGCGTTATAGCAGCTGTATATATAAAAGTAAGTACGGGGGTCTGGGGGCAGAGCCCCCAGGAAAAAACAAGAGATTTTTGTGAAATTGAGAGCCAGAAGCAATTTTTCTGAACACTTAGAACAACTAATTTTCAGTAATTTTCTCTTCCGCTAGAGAAAGTGCGTGCGCACAAGCCCAAAAGTTTTGGCTAATTTCAGAAAAAAGTGTGTCATTGCGCACTTTTTTGAGCAAAAAAACACTGCGATGCAACAGGAAATTTTCCAGCCAAACAATCACTCGATCGCAAATTTTGTAATTTATACAGCAGTTTTACATGCGAAACTGAGTTGAAGGCCTTTTGAGCATTGAGATGAATAACGTCAACAAAATTTCCTTGATCAATAGCATCTACCCAATCATTCAAAGCAAGCAACAGATTAGTGGTAGTGGACCTTTCTTTGAGAAAACCACATTGTGACGAGGAAAGTATTTCGTTACAGACACAAAATTCAGCAAGTATCATAGGGGTCGCGGTAGCGACCCCTATAATATGAGTGAAAATGGTCGAATGACCGTGTAAAACAAGGCTGCGCAGAAGCTGCGCAGATCCTGCGCAGATTATGTGCGCAAAAAATTGTACGTGTCGAGTTTAGTATGTGTGCGAAGTTTCATCCCCGTACCACTTTCCGTTAAAAAGTTACGCCAAAAATCGCTTACGAGAGTGATGTTTTTTTTCTCCGCTTTGACGTCTGGTAAGGGGGTTTTGTAGCTTTAATAACAACAGATAGAAAAATTTTTGCCTATGAAAACCATATATATTCTTGGAGTACGCAACAAAAATAAGCCGATAGGCTAGTTTTTATGCCTCCCAGAGCCGGAAAAAATTTTTGGCGGGGGGCCAAAGTCGGCCAAAACGTTAAAATGGCCAAAAAGTATGCTTCAAAGGCGCCGTAATAAATCAGACTGGGCTATATATGGGGCAATACTGCCTATATGGCTGAATAGGACACATATCAGGGTCGTTCAATTGCTATATGATTTTCCGGCCCTGAGCGTAATTTTTGTGTACTGGCCTGCCAAAGTTGGTGAATTTTGGGTCCAACTTTGAACTTGGTTTTTTCGCTTATTTTGCGACCTGGAAGCCTCAAATCTTGCATACAAAGGTTTTTGCGGACGGAGAATCGATTCCCGCTATCAATTTTGCTGCCCGACTGACCCAGGTTGCTGGGCTGGTTCCACTTTGCCGTCTGGAGGGTCATGTCGGCAACCGTTTCCTGGAGGTCCATACTAGGCTCTACTTGGCCTCTCAAAACTTTCTCTATAGAGGTTTTCTGGTGCGCCCAGCTCATTTCCGGTGTGCGTTTTGCTGTACAACGCACCCATTTTGCTGGGCTGGCTCCACTTGACCGTCTGAGGGGTCAGATCGGTAAGGGGTCAGGTGGTCCAAAATGAAATTTTTCAAAAGTGGTCATATTTGGTACCAAATGAAAGCGCTAAGTGAGGTGAGCAACTTTTGTCATAGAATTGCATGCTCAAAGTGGCTGTAGCGTGCTGTGGTGGGGTGGGGTGGGGTGGGGACTTAGGCGATTTTCGGTCAAAAATGAAATTTTTCAAAAGTGGTCAAATTTGGTACCAAATGAAAGCCCTAAGTGAGCTGAGCAACTTTTGTCATAGAATTGCATGCTCAAAGTGGCTGTAGAGTGCTGTGGTGGGGTGGGATGATGACTTGGCGATTTTCGGTCAAAAATGAAATTTTTCAAGAGTGGTCAAATTTGGTACCAAATGAAAGCCCTAAGTGAGGTGAGCAACTTTTGTCATAGAATTGCATGCTCAAAGTTGCTGTAGCGTGCTGTGGTGGGGTGGGTTGGGGACTTAAGCGATTTTCGGTCAAAAATGAAATTTTTCAAAAGTGGTCAAATTTGGTACCAAATGAAAGCCCTAAGTGAGGTGAGCAACTTTTGTCATAGAATTGCATGCTCAAAGTGGCTGTAGCGTGCTGTGGTGGGGTGGGGTGGGGACTTAGGCGATTTTCGGTCAAAAATGAAATTTTTCAAAAAGTGGTCAAGTTTGGTACCAAATGAAAGCCCTAAGTGAGGTGAGCAACTTTTGTCATAGAATTGCATGCTCAAAGTGGCTGTAGCGTGCTGTGGTGGGGTGGGGTGGGGACTTAGGCGATTTTCGGTCAAAAATGAAATTTTTCAAAAGTGGTCAAATTTGGTACCAAATGAAAGCCCTAAGTGAGGTGACCAACTTTTGTCATAGAATTGCATGCTCAAAGTGGCTGTAGAGTGCTGTGGTGGGGTGGGGTGGGGACGTAAGCGATTTTGGACGAAATATGAAATTTTCCAAAAGTGGTCAAAATAGTATATATCTGCTTGCGCATGGTGTTCGGAAATATATTATGTTGGTTCTTTTTTGCGCATACATATGTAAAAGAATGGAAAACAAGAACCAAAAATGCTCCTTCGTCGCATGTAAAATACATATGAGTACTCTCAGGCAGGTTGTACAAACACGGAAACTAGCCTGTAAAATGCATATGAGCCTGTCCTACAACGAGGCTCATATTGGCGTCACAGTGCAGCCTTCTTAAAGATCATCAGGTCATCATATTAAAGAAAAAACGAATGAATAGACATAACATGTTAACATTGTGGCTTGAAAGAAATGGACAGAACGAAGTGAACTGCGACACCTCAAGTTTAACTGTACATGCAAGCGGATGTTTCCCGAAACACCATGGCACCTACTATTTCCGGAAGCACTATAGTACACTTACTGTATTCTCGGAACACTATGACACACTACTCTCACATACGTAATGCTTTCCCCACATGGCTCTGAGTCAGAGGGCAAAGTGGCATGCTGTATAATGCGTATGCACAGTATAATGTCTTAGCGACAAGATGTGTGAAGGACAATTTTGTAATGAAAAGCTTTACGTGCTATTTATATGAAGGTCAAATATCGACAAATTATATATATTATGACATACGCCAATATGAGCCTCGTTGTAGGACAGGCTCATATGTTAAGCCGTTGCAACTTGTCTTCCTTAATTTACAACCTCAACGCCACTCATATGCATTTTACAGGCTAGTTTCCGTGTTTGTACAACCTGCCTGAGAGTACTCATATGTATTTTACATGCGACGAAGGAGCATTTTTGGTTCTTGTATATATATTCATTAATATAGCTTTCTAGGGGTTTCATAAAATTACAGATTATACTGATATCTCTGTAATTTTGGGGTGAATTAGACGGTCCCTTATTTTCTCGCTTTTTCCTAAGCAAAAATTTCTGGGGGAGAAGTCTGGGGGACGGACCCCCAGGTCTGGGGAGGCACGGATTTCAGAGAGGGGGGGAGAAAATTTTTCAAAAATGCTTAAAAAATAGCTATTTCTTGCTGCTGAGCTAAAAAGTAACTTCTATTTTTAACCTAAATTTAAGCTTAAGATAGCTAAAAAATGCCTAACAATCCGGCGATGCCGGAAAAAACTTTCAAAATGTACCCTCAAAACCCTATTTTTCCGGGCACTTTAGAGTTCTAGGGGGGGCGATTCTGGGGGGCCGCCCCCAAACCCAGTATTTTTGTAGATAGGAGTAATGTTAGAGTCTTTCCAAGTTTGAGGAATCTCATCTATTTGAGGAGTTTGGTATATCTCATGGTTTTTCCGGGGGACGGGAAGAAATTTTCTTGGGGGAGAAGATGTTTTGCAAAAATGAGCTAAAAATTGGTATTTTGGCGCATTTTACACGTACAAAGGCAAAAAGTTCTCAAAATGCCATGATTTAAGCTAAAAATAGCCATTTCGACGAAAAAGTCTGCGGCAAAGCTGTTTTGAAAATTTGCCTATTTTGGCAAAAATTTGGACCCCCAAAAAATCCCGGGGGGGGGCGATTTCGGGGGGGGTAAGCATTTTCGGGGGGAGGTCAATTTCGGCCCCCCGTAAAATTACCCTTGTACATCTATGAGTACCTAAGAGCCGTAAATTGCTAGATCCGCTTGTGACGTATATATATACGATGTACAAATAAAACATTGAATTTGTATGCTAGAGCTATGTCCATTCCGAATGGAGATTCGACATTTGCTTCTGACAACAATGACGACGAACAAGGTAACAGCAAAGGATCACAGGTTGGCTTATCCTCGTGCAGGATTTGTTGGGATGTGGACAATCAAAGGGATCTGATCAGGCCGTGTCGGTGTGAAGGAACTGGAGCCTTTGTCCACTTGTACTGCTTGGAAGATTGGCTTCGAGTTAATTCGGATGGGTTTTGCATGGTGTGTCAGGTATGTATATACGTTTCAATAGTTTTTACAACGTTTAATGGTATATTTCTGCGGCTTTGTGTATCATTGGTCAGTAGTGTGACCACACGAACCAAATTCGATGGATCTAATTTAGCTGCCTAGTGTAAAGCATTATATTCTATGTAGTAGTGTATAATCTGTCATTGAAATAGGATACTTGAACGTTTCCTGCCTTCCTAACCATTGTTACAGATTGCTTGCTACCCTAATTACTATTTATTTGGAATACGTACGTAAGTCTTCCGTCCACCATGGTCAGAGTCACTGATTTTATAGTTGTTATATCTTGTGCAGTAAGTAGATTGCCAATTCTTTAAACATATATACGTAAATAATATTATTTTGATTATGAATTTTTATTTTTAGTCCAAATACGACCTGCCTCCTGTGTTTCGTTACAAGCATTGGTGCAGAAAGCTGTTGCGCTGTTTTCGTTGGCTGCGAGTGTTCGCCTCCACGTCATTGGGTCTGCTGATTCTGATTGCCATTCTGGCTCGGCCCATTGGTTTCCTGATGTGGTTCATCTTTTCAGCTTCCACCAGCGATCCCTTTGACTCTCCCATGTTCCTGTTTCTACTGAAGGCCCGGGAAACCTATAATGACATTGAGCTGGACGTGGATCAGGCGTTGGCCGGAAACTCGGGTGATCTACTGAACCGACTTCTGACTGTTCATAATATGAGCTGCAATCAGTGGCATTCCCTGCATCACCATCACAGCATTAGCACTACAGCAGATCAAGGACTGCTCGCTCTTGGTGGTGAGAAGGGTGTCAGTCAGTTGGAGGGATTTCTGGGACAGTTTCTGAATTCGACCTGTGGACGTCATCCGGTAACCTGGGGGACTCCGTCGCTTCGTTTCTGTCAGTGTGGTTCGGATCAGGTGGCCCTGGCGCATACGCTTGCCGCTAGCCTAAGCAGTGAAGCTGGTCTTCATGCTGCCAGACAGGTTTGCCACAGTATAGGCACAGAGCCCGACGTTCATATTTATGACTTTGTTGGGGCGCTTCTGGATGCATTGTTGGAGAATGGGCTTATCCCTGTTCGTCGAATTATGCGAACCCTTATTCCAATGCTTTACCCGAGATTTCAGTTGCCTCTGTTATATGTGCGTCACCTACCCAATCGTGTCGATTGGAGTCTGGAACGACATAATCCTCGCTTTTATGGTTTTCCCATCAGCCGAGGAGATGAAAATCTATCTCGTCGTTTTGTGATAAAAAGTCTAGATTGTCATTTCTGTATTACTCTTATTTGTGGTGTAGTGATTGATCTATTGCTGTTCCTTCGACTCTATCTGAATGGTATCAATCCACTTTTGGATGCTACCTGGTTCACCCAGTCTGAACATGAACACTCGGGAAATGATTCGTGGAAAGGTTGGATTACTGGTAAGAGCTTTATATGTTTTGTTTTGCTTAACATGCCGTAGATGATGCCATGTTGAGTACAGTAGGTAGTAGTCTGTTCGTCGACCTGTCACTGTGAAGTCTTCAATCATACCTAGTTCGTTCTTGTTTCGGTTCCTGAGGACTTAGGTTATACTACTACAACTTAAAAGTATATGCACATTATATACACAGCACATTTCATGGAAAGCAGGACCAACGGAGGTGTTTACGAATTGGCGAAACAGGCAAAATATCGCGTAGAAATGGCGATTTGAAATAGTTGGCGAAAGTTTACGTACGCTTTCTTCATGTTTGTCATGTATTGCCGTGTTTGTTCTTTTTCAGGTTTGTATCAGAATACGAAGGAAATGCTGGCACAGCAATGGGAAAGTATTGTGGTAATTTCGGTGATAAATTATCAGGCGGCGAAATCGTGGTGGACTGAGAGTAATTGGACGGGTCTTTTTCTGGACGCCATCTTTGCTGCTGTGGCCATGCTAATGCTTATTTTGCTCTATAGCTATGTCATGGTCCTAGTGTCCATAGTACTTCTTAGAACTTTTGAAAATGACGTTCTGATCTATAATGAATTTAGCAATTAGAAATTGGAAAAATTGGTTGGAACTTTGCCTCTATTGTACTACAGTATTTTCTGTTTTTCGTATATTGTGTATAATGTGTACATGTATTTGGACATTGTGATTTACGTGCTGTTAGCTTTTCTAGTAGTATATATGTGGAATGAATGATTTCTAATTCCTTCAAAGCTTTATCACTGTTCTGGTGCGTAAAGAGGAATGTACCACTAGCTAATAGACGTAGGATATTTTATATATTTTCAGTCGTCACTTCTATTCCGGCATGGTATTCTTTTCTTCTGCATGGAAACCTACCGTTCGTACTTCTGTTCACTCACTGTTAGATATGTATTGCTTAGACCTTCCTTTCTGTTTGGTTATATTTTGGTCTGTTCTTTTCCGAGTGGCTTTGTGTATTGCATTGCAACATGTTTGTTGCTGTAGTTGTCGTACTGCTTTGTATTGCATTATGTACTATCTTGTTTGAGAAATAAATTCTATATGCGTAGATGACTATAAGGACGGTGGGTAGAAGGAACAGATGTCCATGCTTTTGTGCCTAGTCTAGTGTTGTATTTCGTCGCAGCAAGCTTGTTCGACGTAGCAGTTGGTTAGGTTTGGCGGAGTTGGATAATTGCAGTTTTGTTTCTCAGTAGTGTTTGTGCTGCAGCTCCACTTCGTCTAGAATTGATCATGAGACGTTGCTTAACTGTTTTACGTCATGTTCCGAATACACTAAGAGAAACTAAGATGGGGTCTTATCTCTATTACCCCACACCACTTAAAATCCTTAAAACTTGACCAAATGAGCTAAAATTTGGTGTGGGTATGTTTTCGACCACGCTGAGTTCAAATATCGCGAAATTTTTCGATTTCGCGAAATTCGACTTTCGATTTCTAAGGGGGGGGGAAAAAGGGAAACCGAAAACTTTTTTGTCTTCGATTTTGCTGAAAAGGTATATATAGGGGTTTTCGGGATCGTGGAACACGAATCTGAAGTCCGTTTTCGATTCAGCTTTTCGTTAGCTCAGCATAAGCTAAAGACATAAGCTTAAATTTTTTGCTTATACTGAGCTAACGAAAAGCTGAATCGAAAAACAGACTTCAGATTCGTGTTCTACGACCCCGAAAACCTCTATATACATCTTTTCAGCAAAATCGAAGACAAAAAATTTTTTGGTTTCCCTTGGTCCCCCCTTAGAAATCGAAAAAATTGAATTTCGCGAAATCGAAAAATTTTGTGATATTTGAACTCAGCGTGGTCGAAAACATACCCACACCTAATTTTAGCTCATTTGGTCAAGTTTTAAGGATTTTGAGTGGTGGGGGGGGTAATCGAGATAAGACCCCTAAGATGCTGTTGGTGTACAATTTAGGGTTGTATGACGTATGCGTCTAACTACTGTGCCACTTCACAGAGATGGTTCAGCAAATTTGTATCGGTTGATAAGTCATAAATACTAAGATGTTATGAAACGGTAATCCTAGGAGATCCGTTACCCCAACTCCATAACAGTTTGATGATCAATCTAACGCAGTCTGTTTAACATCGAGGATATTTAGCTAAAAAGATTATTGGATACATTCAACTTAGGTAGGTAGGTAGGTATATTTACTTTCCGTCCGCTTGCCGGTGAGCTTTCGCGAAGCCCCACAAATGAGACATTTACAGAAAACTGTAAATGTAGGAAGCTTAACTCGGAGAGTCACCCCCTGTACATTTTAGTTTGTACAGGTAAGCTGAGCGGTACCATGACCATGTCCACGATTCAGACCGTATGGGAGACCTTTAACGCTCGGTCCCCCATGTGGTCGCTGGTTATCGGATAGCGGGTCGGCTTGCTTGGTTGGTATATGTTTGTTTTACCTTTCAGAAGATTCCAATGAACATCCCCTATGTCCACAGATTTGAGAAAACTCCATGGTTGGCTTCTTCCGTTATCTTTCTCTTTGTCTTACCATTTCTAAAATCCTCCCTAAGCAAGAGGCCGCCACGCAACTCAAAGCCATGGGCCTTTTCGCGAATGGGTTAAACCAGGGTTTTTTTTGCGTCCAGATGTGCGTCTGGACGCAAAGTTTCTTATCCGGACGCAATGAAATTTTAACTGGACGCAAGCTAGACGCAACATTATTTCGGGAGAAAATTCACTTTTGTAAGAGTAAAATCTTTAAATGTTTCCAGTACCAATTCTTCCGTTTTTTGCAAAAATTTCTTCAGGTTCTGGGGGCTCCGCCCCCAGACCCCCGGTGTTTTCCACTTTGTCATGGAATGCCGAGTTGCAAGGTCATACTTCAATGTTACTCAATGTTATTTGTTAAGTTGTTGTCCACCTGCATCCATATAAAATCTTTTCGAACTCATAAATTTCACTTCAATATATATAGATTTTACAAGATGCATAATCGTGAACATTTATATTGTTCTCATTCAACACGTCAGGCAGGATTAAGATTAGTAGTAAAGTAAAACCCCGAAGTTAACAAATTTGTAACTGTAGCAGGAGCAGAATATCCAAATTCTTTGGTTCTTCTAAAAAACGTTTTTTGCAAAAGTACACAAATGGCAATTTGAATTATATAATGCAAGACTACCATTTTTCTAAAATTTTCAAATACAAAAGGCCTATGTACGTGCATTTCACGATGAATTTATTGCAACTAGCGTTAATAGTGAAACGGGAAATCCTTTCAGGAATCATTAATTCTCAGGGTTTTGAAAATGGAATTTGTGCTTCCATATTTACTACCTTTCTTCTTAGTGATATTTGGTGATATTAATTTAATAACTATTTCATTAATTTTTGAAATCGTTATTAGTTTATCTATAACATTGATCATCGGAATAATGTATGTCAATAAAATCGAAAATTACACACGAAATGCGTTAGATGCTACAGACCAGAGATGAAACCGGGTCACTATTATTTTGCTGTCCCGGTGACCCGGTCGACCCCTGACCCGGTGACCCGGTATTTTTGAAAACTCAGGTTTAAGCTTGGAAAAATTAAAAATACTTATATCGAGATGTGATGAGTGTTTTTCACCTTTTTGGACATTTTTGGTCTAAAATAAGAAGTCGGACAAAATTTTCGGTTTCCTTAAAGTAGTAAAATTGAAAAGTAAATATTTTAAGTAAGCTAGGAAGTTAGGAAAATATTTGCGCTAAATTAATCTTTTTAAACATTTCCATTACGGATTTAATCCGTAATTGCAAAAAACCTCCAACTTCTGGGGGGCTCCGCCCCCCAGACCCCCCGGTGCTCACTTCCAATGCTGTTTTCAGGGATCAGTAGTTCTCAGAGTTTTCGAAACTGAATGTATATATATTTGATCTTTACTACTTTTTTCTCAATGCTATTCCTAAACATTTCATTAAATTTTAATACTTTAATTAGTTTAACTATATTATAACATTGAAATATTGACAATTACTCAAGGTATTGCGCTAGATGCAACAGGTGCAAATAAAATCTTTTTAAACATTTCCATTACGGATTATTCTGGAATTGCAAATGATTCTTCAACTTCTGGGGGGCTCTGCCCCCCAGACCCCCCGCCGTGTACCTTGGCCGCATCTATATTCTATAGGGACCCTTGTAATCGTGCATTTTAAGCAGCATCAACTTTCTAAATAGTGTAAATAGTGTTACAATAAAGGAATTATCAAAATTTTTTAAAAATAAAACAATTTTTTGCACTGAAAACACGATAAAACAAAAATTCTACCTGGACGCACAATTTCTTAACCGGACGCAACTTAAACTTAGCGGGACGCAAGGTTGACGCAAATCCGAAAACCAAAAAAAACCCCTGGAAACGAGTTAAATTTAACTCTATCCTTTTCGCGAATGGGTTAAACGAGTTAAAATTAACTCGCTGAGTTAAGCAGAGTTAAAATTTTTAACTCTACGCTCATTCGCGAAAAGAGTTAAAAATTAACTCTTTTAACTCTACTCTTTTCGTGAATGACACGTGGAGTAAAAAACATGCAGAGTTAAATTTAACTCTACCCTATGGGTTAAATTTAACTCTTTTAACTCACCCACGAGATTTTACATTGAATTTTAACCCGCGTCTTAGCACGGGGGTTAAACGAGTTAAAATCTTCTATCCTTTACATTGTTATTGCCACATCTTGCTCGCGTAATAAAGCTTTAAAAATGACAAGATAATCGAGCCAATGAAAGTGCAACATATAATTTCATTGGATGTTTCATAATGCTTCAAAACTATACTTAAGCATTTGGCAACATTCTGCTGAATTATTTACGCTAAAGTAACGAAATAGGCTACTTAATAAAATAAAAATAGATCGAACAGAATGTTCTGTTAATTAGAAATAATAAATAAAATTAATTAAAGTAAAATAATTAATTATCATTATAAATAGCCTCTAAATTATCTTTTGTAAGTTATTTAATACCACCCAGAGTTGGAAGCGGGTACCATTTTGGCGACCCGCCCCGCCCCGCTACCCGCACTCTGGTACCCGCCCCGCCCCGCCCCGCGGCCCGCATCCCGCAGTCAACTGATACCCGCAAGATACCCGCAAAATTTTTCGAGTGGTATACGATTACTATGTTGTTAAATTTATTAAAAAATGTCAATAATTAAAAACAAACTTTGATTTAAAGCTTCCAAACTACTTTACCTAAATAGTGTATTGAGATGTGTTGCTGAAATATGGAAATTAATCCAACTTGCCGACATTTGCCGATAAAGTATCAAAACTTTTTAGAAAAGTTTAAAAATTTAAACTAACTGATACATTTAATTAGGGTTGCACCTGGGCCTGGCTCCCAATGTCAGTCTCCGTGGTTCAGCCCCGATGCCGGCCGACCGGAACCAAAATTTTGTAATTTTTTGGCAATCTTTCGCCAAAAGTTTGGAATTAAGTTTCAATTGGTAGAGATCGCTCGTTATTATATTACTCATCGATTTGATTGAAAACAACACTAGTAATTTTGTCGATATATTCTCGAAATTATTGCAAAATCTTAGTTTTTAAGAAAATTCTCTTACCTAGACCCACAATTTTCAGGCATCGGCCTTGGACCCGGCTCGATGCATCTCTACAAGAAATTAATCTTGCGCTCATGTAGTCTCGACAAAGACCCAGGTTACAAAGCTAAAACAGTAAGGACTAGTCTATTTAACCCTTTCGCTGCCACCACCATTTTTGGTTTTTTCCTCGAGTGCCGAGCCCGAAATCCAGATTTTTTGAAATCCTTGAAATCTCAAGGTTTCGAAAAAATGTTTGTAATTTGTTGAAAATTATGCATTGTACACTGTTTCGAAAACGCATTTAGCCTGATAGAGGGCAGACACCCTGGAAACTTTTGGCGACGTTATGATTCCACAACTGCAGATGACAACAGATGACTACATAGCAACAAATTGAACCGCAACAAAGGAGTTATAGGATAGGATAGGATATGAAGTCCAAAGTTCCGCAAAAGCACATACAGTTATCGGAAGCAGGCGGTAAGATTAATATGACGTACGAGAGGTCAAAGTAAAACTTAACTGACCCTTGTGGTAATGTATGGACTTGTGGAAGGAATTTTTTGTCAGAACGCAGTTTTTAAGCTAAATTTGCTATTGTCACAAATTTTTGCAAGTTTTAAATAAACAGCGTTTAGTAGTAACAACACGAGAGTAATTTTTTAGTATATACTCCTTGTGAAGAAATTCGTCGAGAGAAGGGGTATTTCTTTCTTGTCCACCTGGAACGTCATACATGTAAAACCTCCAGAAAAGGGGAGTTTAAATGTTTAACTTTCACTTTTCACTAAAAGCTTTCAGCTTTCAGTTTAACTAATATTTTCGGATTCACTTCAATATCTTGCCATGGGCTACTACATTCGAAATAACAAAAACAAAGCGAAAAAATTATAAGTTGTCCGACTAAAAGTTTTGTTTCTGTTACATACAACCCACGGATAGCCGATAGTCATCAGGACTTTTCTAGAATGATAGTTAGTTAGATTGGTTGATTATTAGTTAATTTATTAGAAAATTTCTTGAGCAAACTTCCGAACAATTTTTAAAAGGTTGCAGAGTAGCATCCACCGAACGCCACTAAAGGAACATATGCTTACAATAAAATTTAAGGCTAAGGGATATACCTGCCTACCAAAATACAAATTTAACGTTACCAATTTAATTTCAGCTTTGCGTACAGCATAACAAAAATGTATAACAAAAACGGCACGTATAGCAACCTGTATGCTGAGAAATTAAGTTTGTTTGCTTACCGAAAGCAATAAATGCAAGTAGAGATCTCGATCAATATACAGTATATACATGCTGTAGGATCACAACATAGCAACACAACATAGCTTATGATTACGTTTCTAGATATAACCAAATAGAACAAGTTTAATCAAAGGCCCATATGCGCTGAGATTAGTATATAGTCGTGGAGAATAGCACCCAGACAAAATTAGCGAATTTTTTGAAATCACCAACATGAAGTCTGTTCTTTCCGAACACTTTACGGAAAAGTGTTAGAATTTTAGTGCATATATCAACAAGAGATACCCGCAACTACCCGCTCGGGTAGCCTGCGGGTACCAAAATTTCTATTACCCGCGGGTACCCGCTACCCACTTCCAACTCTGATACCACCTATAAATGCAAATTTTTTTGAGAAGGGCCTAGCAACAGCGGCACACAATGTGACCATTACGTTGCTGCTCTCGTTTAAAAATACCGTTTAAAAATACGGACAAGAGGCGGAGAAGCGAAGGCCAAGGACAGAAACGTGACCCCCAAGCCAGTCAGACGTACGGTTATTTCAGTTGCACCCGGTTTCAAATGCAAATTTGAAGTATGTATGAGAGCTGACAACATGAAAAGTCGAATCAACGGGACACTACAACTAACCGAAAGCTCAATTATTTCTCTAAAGGTGGATTAATTAAAGCTTTAATTTTGCCATGAAAATTACTGTAAACTTTAAAAAATTTGAATTTTTGACTTTTTGAAAGGACATCTAGACAAATACGCGAACTTAGCTGCAACTGGTTATGTTCATCAGAAGTACAGTACAGGATCAATTGTTATACCAACTGTGATTCTAAGGGCAACCATTTCAATTCAAATTTGAAATCTCTACTGAATTTTAATAAGCCAACATTTTTCTATTTAAGTTTGCTGCACCTATCTGTTTTAGTATTAAAGTTTAGTTGAAATTGACCAAAATTGTTCAAGTTTTTAGGAAAACCAAGAAAATCCGATTTTGCTGAAAATATGAACAAAGGTTTTTTGGGCTTTGTCGTGGTCTCAGCAAACGACCATAATGCCTGTTTTTCGGCTCAACCATTCATTAGCACTTTATTGTAGGCTAAATTGCAGGCTGGCAAAAGAAACAACGAAAACCTAGACCGAAACACTGTCTTTAGATTACTTTTCAGCGAACTCTAAAAATGTACAACTTTTCATGAAAATTGTAATAATCTTTGGTTGGCTCCTCTTCAATTGCAGTTTTACTCATGTCGTTAACCCCTTAAAAGCTTAAACTTTGAAACTTTGCTGCAGATTGGTCAATAATTTGTTGAAATGGATCCATGCTAAATTTCAGCAACTGCAAGTTACACAGGGATTCGCCCAGATCGCCCTAGTACAGGATGACGCTAAATTGACGATGTAATAAATGTCTATTAATATATAAATTAGTAAATATCTTCTTTTGCTGTCGTATTTTATTTAAAATTTTCCAAACGTAGGGAAGCTTTTCTAATATTCTCAAATGGTGAAAAGTTGGGCGTTACGTACGACAAAATTAATTATTTTAACTCTTTTCACGTATGCAGAGAGTTAATTTTAACTCCCCCTGTTTTAACTCTTTTAACTCTTTTCGCGAATGCAGAGAGTTAATTTTAACTCTTCCAGTTTTAACTCTTTTAACTCTATGATTTTTAACTCTGCAGAGTTAAAAGAGTTAAAAGCAGGCAGAGTTAAATTTAACTCTGTGCATTCATGAAAAGGGTTAAAAGAGTTAATTTTAACTCTACTCTACTCTACTCTACTCTACCCATTCGCGAAAAGGCCCCATGAAAACATTTATACTTTGTCTTTACTATACAATACGTATACATAATATATCGATGACAGGTTGCTGCTCCCGTCTGTAGCGACCCCTTGCTTAGTAAGGTTAAGCAATGCAAAGGCTTCGGTCTTGTCTTCCTATCTGGGCGTGAAACTACCTTGGGAGAGGAAAGGCTCAATTGTCCACGACGAACAGTGTCCGCTACTTCTTTTATGCCGGCATAGTGAACGTATATATTTATGTTAGCTTTTGGAGGTAGAAGTGTTAAGAAGAGAAGTGTTTTGAGCCTGTCGCCTAAAAGCAGCAATGGCGTCGCAGTAGCTATCGCGTCCGATAGCTGAGAGCCGCCAGCCACGGGACATTCAACTTAATGCTGAGCTATTAAGACATGTTCAGTGTCAATTTCGCCTGAGACAATTTCTTCCGCTTAGCTCCTTAGTTTGTCTGTCCATTACCTACCTGTCTTCAGAAGTGCAGTTTATTTAAATTTTTGCTTGTATTTGAAATATCTGTCGGAAAAGGCACCGGACGTTTTGGACCAGCGACGCCGCCACTCCGCGAACTGGGCCGTTAACCAAAACTAAATTTTTAGGAATCATCTGGATTTTTCTGTGTGGATTCTTCGTGTGCTAATTTTTTGGTCCTCACGTGTGGGTCTTACTATACGTTATATTTGTCTCGAATTAATCAGAATGGTAAGAATTTCAGTTCTTACTGTTGTAGTTGTAATTCGTTGTATTTATCCTTTTGAAATTTTTAACCAGTGAGACTTACCCTGGACTGCACCAAATAAGAGAAGCAAAGGTTGGCCTTAAGAAAATAGAATTTGAAAAGAATCCAAACGACGACTAAGTGCAATTTTTGAGCGGGCATCCAGTAATTAACCTGCTATTCTTGAACTTTATTGGGGCAGTCCACGGTTAATTGTTCTCAAATTATATGGGAAGCATACTATGTATGTTGAACGTTGCAAAAGCCTGAACGGTACAGTTGCTGGCCGGCCTGTGTCAAACCGGCTTGCCGGCAGCCCGCCCAGAGTTTGGCCAATGCGGCCGGCTAGCTGGGGAAGAAACAAGCGGCCAACCGATCGCCTGAACCAGGTCAATACGTGATATTATCTGTTATATATAACCAGGAGTAACTGTATGCATCATTCAGTCCAAAACATTTTGCAAAGTGCACCACAAATATGACAAAACTGGTACCTAACTGTTTTAGCCGGCCGGCCGGGTTTCCAAGCTGGGCCGGCCGGCCGACCCACATAACTGAACGGAATGTTTAAAATATCAGAACCACGTCACGTTCGGAAGTAAATTTCTGTACTTCAAAAGTTTATTTTACTAAACTAGTTTGTGATGATTACAGGTAACTAAGTAGCTGCCTGCCTAGGCACTAAGACAAATGACGGACGCTTCCGGAATAGATAGATTTCTATTACTTGTATCTCTGGTTTAATCTGTAATTTTCTAGCTATCACAAGTTTGCTTTTGCTTGAAGCTCATGATCAGAAAGTTGTGACTGGTGGATTGCTTAACAAAACATCGAGCGTTCGTTTTCACATGGAGAATGCTGAGGCTTCTTACGGCCATTACATTTGGCCTTGCGCTTCCAAGTTGGCTGCACTGGTTTACGAACGTAAAGAAGATATAGTGGATAAAGTAGTATTAGAGGTACTTATTGCACATTAAAAACAGTGTTATTGGACAATCATTGTCCACATTTGTGCAGTATTTCCAACGTTTTCCTGTAAGCTGTCGTTATTGAATTTATCACCATCTTAGCGTCGTAGAATATAGCTGCTCTTTTTAACCCATGTTAACTAATTTTAAGACGACGTATTTTAGTGAGTGAGAATTTGGAGTACATTTTTTATAGGAAGTAATGCTTAAGTTGGTCTTTGTTTAGCTTGGTTGTGGCACTGGTCTTCCGGGGTTGACTGCCTTGTCCTGTGGTGCCAGAATGGTCATTTTTAGTGATAAGGCAGGAGATGCGCGAATTGCAGACCTGATTACTCAAACCTGCCAGAAAAACTCGTTTCTCAGGTCTTCCTGGAAATATTTACCAGTAACTTGGGGTCGCCTTCAGCCAGAACTGCTCACATTGCAAACTGTTGACATAGTTCTGCTTTCTGATTGCTTCTATGATCCCAAAGGTTCCGTTTTCTTCTTTGTTCCACGAATTCTGAATGCAAGGCATGCCCTTTTAGACCCCGTACCCATATTATAGGGGTCAATTTGATGGGGGAGGGTCAGTCGTTAGCGCAATTGTGGTCTTCGCTGCATAGAGTGCGACGCTTGTCATACTCATATTATTATGTATTCTTGCTGATAGGAACTACAATCGGTTCTTCGAGTAAAAGACATTCCAAAACTGATAGTCTACACACATGGACCAAATTAGTAATGATAGTTTTCAGCTAATATTTTATTACAGAATGAGTCGGAATAACTCACGCAATTTTCAACCAAAAAAGTTGAAATTTGGGGTGTAGGACTTTCGGACAAGGGGGAACTTTCCTGAAAAATCGTGGAAGTAGCATGTACCAATCTTTCTGGACATATAAAGCGGCATCCTTTGAAATCGCACGTGAATTTTAAAACATTTTTCACAAAAAGAAATATCTCATCATTCCAGTTCGGAAAATATATACTTTATGGCAGCTATCTTGAAGTACTTTCGAGATAAAAAGAAAACAAGTTCGCTTTCTACATTTTTTGGTCAGAGACTATAAGTAATTGTCAGCAGTGACCCCAACAAAGATTCAAATCAGTTAGCCTTAAAATATCTCCTTTGGGATTAGAAACATCTTTAGTAATTCAATTTTGACGATACATTCATTATATATAAAATCCCTGAAAATTATATCTGTCGTAGCATAACTGCACATATTGGCAAATGTGCAGATTTCCAATCAATTTCGACATACTGCAATTTCGCCAGCAGAAGCATGGACAGCAGCTTTGCTACTGCATAGCACAAAAAATTACAAATGAAGCCTTTAATGTCACATTCAATCTTGCATGATATAATAAGTGACCAAGTATACAGAGTAACAAAAGTCGTACTTAAACTGCCGTACTTAAATCCTTCACACTGCTGAGATGATTTCCATCAAATAAATTGTATGCTTTTCTGCGCTGTCGTCACCAGATTCAGTACAGCTACAAGTTGATGAGGCAACGTTCAGAGGCAAACATTTCAACTTCCACAGACAAGCTCGCTCTAAGATCCCAGTCCTCACTAAAACATAATGTGGTCCTGTAATACGTGCATACCTACCAGCAGAGTAAAATTAAATTTACAATTCAAGTAAACCGTTTTACAGGTAATAGGTAAAATTGAAATTTGAAATACAAATAATTTTGAATCCGGTCAGGTTCAGTAGAGCTGTTCTCATTGCAAAATCTAAATAAGCCTCAACAATCTATCTACAATATCTAACAAAGACATATTTAGTAAAAAATGTTACCTTCTTTCCTGAAAGCTGATCCACACTTTTGGAGATTTTTCACCTGCCTTCATGATGTAAGAAACGGTGAACAATACCTCATCAAACACTGAAAAGCAGAAACAATTACAGCTCGCCTTGAGGATATTAAAACTTCAAAATTGGTACTCTTGTTTATAGACAATTCACGGGATTGATGTAATAATATGGCCCTAGTGACGACTTTAGCCATCTATTGTTCGGAGAAGTGGACAGCTACAGGTCGGCTGTCTATTCTACTCTGCCTTGAAAAGGCTCCAATCTCTATCGATTGGTGGCACGCAGTCCCACCTTTGTAGTTCCTATCAGCAAGAATACATAATAATATGAGTATGACAAGCGTCGCACTCTATGCAGCGAAGACCACAATTGCGCTAACGACTGACCCTCCCCCATCAAATTGACCCCTATAATATGGGTACGGGGTCTAAAAGGGCATGCCTTGCATTCAGAATTCGTGGAACAAAGAAGAAAACGGAACCTTTGGGATCATAGAAGCAATCAGAAAGCAGAACTATGTCAACAGTTTGCAATGTGAGCAGTTCTGGCTGAAGGCGACCCCAAGTTACTGGTAAATATTTCCAGGAAGACCTGAGAAACGAGTTTTTCTGGCAGGTTTGAGTAATCAGGTCTGCAATTCGCGCATCTCCTGCCTTATCACTAAAAATGACCATTCTGGCACCACAGGACAAGGCAGTCAACCCCGGAAGACCAGTGCCACAACCAAGCTAAACAAAGACCAACTTAAGCATTACTTCCTATAAAAAATGTACTCCAAATTCTCACTCACTAAAATACGTCGTCTTAAAATTAGTTAACATGGGTTAAAAAGAGCAGCTATATTCTACGACGCTAAGATGGTGATAAATTCAATAACGACAGCTTACAGGAAAACGTTGGAAATACTGCACAAATGTGGACAATGATTGTCCAATCAACACTGTTTTTAATGTGCAATAAGTACCTCTAATACTACTTTATCCACTATATCTTCTTTACGTTCGTAAACCAGTGCAGCCAACTTGGAAGCGCAAGGCCAAATGTAATGGCCGTAAGAAGCCTCAGCATTCTCCATGTGAAAACGAACGCTCGATGTTTTGTTAAGCAATCCACCAGTCACAACTTTCTGATCATGAGCTTCAAGCAAAAGCAAACTTGTGATAGCTAGAAAATTACAGATTAAACCAGAGATACAAGTAATAGAAATCTATCTATTCCGGAAGCGTCCGTCATTTGTCTTAGTGCCTAGGCAGGCAGCTACTTAGTTACCTGTAATCATCACAAACTAGTTTAGTAAAATAAACTTTTGAAGCACAGAAATTTACTTCCGAACGTGACGTGGTTCTGATATTTTAAACATTCCGTTCAGTTATGTGGGTCGGGCCGGCCGGCCTAACTTGGAAACCCGGCCGGCCGGCTAAAACAGTTAGGTACTAGTTTTGTCATATTTGTGGTGCACTTTGCAAAATGTTTTGGACTGAATGATGCATACAGTTACTCCTGGTTTAGCAATACGTAGC
>JASAND010000459.1:0-10397 GCA_030248195.1 Trissonchulus latispiculum | reverse complement strand
AAGAAAAAGTTTGTAACTAAATTAGATAGTATGTTAAAGACCATTAGTGCCCAGCTTGGGTGGTCCCAGAATTTTCTGCGGCTGTTTCCAGTGATCAAATCCTGATGATTTCATGACGGCGGAGAGCAATTTCGACGGAATCACCGAAGTACCCCTGAAATAGAAAAACGGAAAAATGAAAAAAGAAAATGCAAAATACTGTCGGCATTGTAGGAAAGAAAGATACTCAAACAACTCTAACTCAAAAAATTTTGCAAGGTACAGAATCAATTCAGAAAATCAAGGGCGTGCTCCAACCATAATCTCAAAAACCGTACTTTCGAAATTTCTGGAAAAGTCTGACAAAATTTTCGTCAGTTTCACTTTTTGCAAAATAATAATTGTTGCATAAAAACTGTAGCACTTGGGGACCAGAGCTACAATATTGTTATGTGACAAACAACTATAATATTTTCTACACTACAGTATATATACTGCATTTCTTATAAGGTTCTTCTAAACGTACTTTTTGGCCGTGGCCATAACATTCCGCTTCGGTTCCGAATCATAGGAAACCGTTTCAATCCGGAAATAGTCCGAATATTCGTGAATCAGCTGACGTTGATCCCGATTCATGGGCGCAAAACTGTGCGATTTCTTCCCTCCGTTTTGCACCTAGAATAAACAAAATTTAAAATTAAAATTGCTGTTAAAATTGATTATAAAATCGCTCGCGAAATATATATCCTGCAATAAAATTGTGACATATCCTTCAATTAATTCAATCTTGGCGGCGGGGCATTTTCGGAGACACAAAGTGTATTGGACGAAGAGCATCCAAACTGGACAATTTCAAAATTTTCTCTAAAATTTTGGAAGTATATCAGGGAATGAAGGGGGCGCACACCGACTTCTGTATCCTTTAATGAAATATAAAAATTAAATGCTGGCTAAATAATTTTGTATAAATGCGACATGTTCTAAAAAACTATCGTTCTGAACCCATCAACCGCCCTTTTGTCGAAATCCTTCAGACCTGCATTTTTTAACACTTGGAACAAACCGGAAAAGTATGAAGACAGTTCCATATGAAGCAACAAAAACTTCGCGCAGACCATCAACATTTCCTTAATAAACCATGCATAATACTCTACTATAAACTGTGCTACTACTAGCAGCACTGTACTGTACGCATACACTGTCCAATGATCGAACCAAGGACACAAAAGTCTTCTCTAGCATCTGGAAAAAGGCAGGCATTTTGGGATACTCCTTTCGCAGCAGGTCCGTATAGATGGGATCAGTGGACAGCAATCCATCCATATCCGTTTCTCCTTCCGCTGCCGTCGAACTGTCCTTCAGTAGATCCAGGGCCTCGGCCAACTGTTTGTTGCGTTGGTGTCGAGCACATTCATCCGAGCACGGGAGGCTGAAAAAGGATAGGAAAGGATAGAAACATCATCAAGCAGAATTTGCATAATATGTAAGAGTGTGACAGCTGGCAGACTCTCTGTTATCAGCTCAATTCAAGGTATATACATGATCTGCACCACAGTTTAACAAGAGGAGGAGGGCATGGGGGTGGGGGGACCCTCAAAAATTGGAAGTTCGGTAGAAGGGCTAGCAAAATCAGGACCAGGCGACAGTGCCAGAAAAGGCAGCACTGTGCCAGGAAAGAGGTCAAACTAAAAAATACATAATGCAAATTTTAGACAAAAATAGTCAAAATTTCTTAAAATTTCGAAAAATTTTCAAAAAATTGAGAAAATCTGCTGATTTTGCTTTGAAATGTCTTTGAAAATGAAAATTACATTGAAAATACATAACTAATTTAGCGCTACATTCGCTTAAAATCTGCAAAAATTCCTCCTTTTCTAGAACATTTTCAGCTTGGGGACCCACTCCCAAATTTGAGACAAGGTACAAGGGCAGGTAAAATGTGGGCCAAACAGGTAGGTACAGGATCCCTCAAGAATCGGCATCCTTGTTAATGTATTCTCTCACGATAAACGACTGACCCCCACCTCCCAACCAACAATTAATGTGCCAGTACATAAAACAATTTGAGCCACTGGTTAAGCCCGTGTGCTGAATTTTGTATGTACACTAGTGCGGGTTCTGAGTCTCCGTTTAATTTTACCCAAGCCAGAACTGGCGCTATAACCTCGAATAATGACAGCAATTGTGGGGAAGGGATCCCAGCCCCCTCACGACACCAGGGCCGCGTTGCAAAAGATTCCCCTAAGCCTAAGAGCGCTCCTAAGTTCAGCTTAGCCTGGGCGTTTAGGAGAATTGAATTTTGAAATAGGCTAGGACTGCTACCCACCACTTTCAAATTTGTGCTCTAAACTACGAAACAGACACAAATTACACTTTACGCACTGGTTTTGTTTTTGAGCTTAAGCACATAAAGACAGATAGAGCGAGTGAGCGTACCCCCGTGGCCCGTTTGGACCCCGTCCGTACCCATATACGTAGAGGGGGGTCAATTTGGGGAGGAGGTAAGCCGATAGCGAACATATCATAGTTTCGGCTCTGACTGCATAGAGTGTGGCGCTTGCCATACTCTTGTACGTTACCAATTATTTCCACGAGGAGCGTCCGGATCCTGGACAAGCGATGGCAGGGGCTGGGGTGCCTCCCCGCTGCAATCGTCCAGGGTGCTGGCAGCGGCCAGCTGGGCCCGGATTAGCTCAGTCTTTTGCTCAGCAGCCCAGAGCTGGTCCCGCTCGTAGCAGGCCACACGCCGCTTCAGATGGCCACATTTGCAGGACACAATCACCTGAAAACAAAAATGTAAAATTACAGAAGAAACAAAGTACACAGTTCTGTCTCTTTTTTACAGTCTTAGATTCTCGCTGAAGCTGAATAAGAATGTTGATAGGATTGGAAGGGAAACCCTAAATTCTACTGCTCCGAAAGACTTATAGTAAACTAATAAATTCTTTATTCACTACCTTGTGCGTGTGTAACTGTGTTGTGCGAATAAATTTACTTTACTCTACTTTACTTTAGTCACAGTCATACGCCATACACATAAAAACATGCTGTGGATACATAGCACTTAGCAGAACCAATTGAAACTTCGCATTTCGATTTAGCCTTAACCAATGGGATATTGTGATGAAATCAATGTCAAAAATATTTCTCTAAATCAAAAAGAGGAGGGTTTTAAAGTCCCATAAATCCATCAGTCACCAATTTTATTCCTCCAGAATTACGGCTAGACACTCCGTACACACTCCGTTTCCTTTAGGGTCTATTTCCAAGCAACCTCCCACGCCACACATGCTCTCAATCAAAATTTAGAAAGACCAGAACAATTTAATTAGCTACTAATTAAATAAATTTAATTAATTAAAACTAAAAACAATTAATTGGCTAAATAATTTAGCCACACCCACCCAAGTCTTGCAGATAGTCTTAGGACAGTCGGTCCCGTTGTGACAGGGCACAGCACAGGTGTGGAGGCAACGTTCACGAACACGCTCACAGGGCTGATTGCAACCGCTGCCACCGGCAGAGGTTTCGGTTTCCGTGCTGTGGTCATGACAGGGCCGAATACAGGCGTGGCCACAGGGCAGTGGCACGCCGCACGGCCGGCCACAGGAAATGCCCTCCAGATGACAGGGGATGTTGTGACGAATCTAAAAAAGGATTTAAAAGGGAAAAGCAAATAAAGAGGAAAAACACACAAATACGTAAATAGGTATATAAATAAAAAGTGAGAACTGTGTAAAACAAAGCATTAAAATGAAACATAGTACATCAGTGATAATGGTAGTAAGTTGGCTGTTTTGTTGGTACCAATAAAGCTGTAGCCAAAAACCTTTATTTATTTACCTAGATTATCTCATCTTTAATTCAAGCGACGACCGATCAAGAACCAAAACAGTATCAATAGCAAAAGCAAATCAAAATGTAACCAGCTCTATTTTACGATTGGCTCTCTCCCATTTACGAACTTAGACTTTACCATAGTGATTACTAATTCAGGACATATATACGTTTTTCATTGAATAATGATTAATTTTTTATTTATTTCACTATAATGATAATTATTCTTATTCTAATCTTACACTACCCAGAAAAACCTGACCCAGCCAGCACAACTCACCTCATGACGACCATAGCACCATCGGTCCACCAGGTAGGTACAGGGCGGACAGGGGCCCTCCGAGTGACAATGATGAGTTACCGGATGCGTACAGCCATGTTCCCGAGAGCAGGGGGCCGTACAGGGAGGCCGTTTGGCCCCGCAGGGAACCGGCGGGTAGCTGACCGACTGACCACACTCACAGTGCAGTTCTTCAAAGCCTGGAAGAAGCACAGACAGCAATGACTAATGAAAATGGCAAAAATGTGAGTGTAGAGAGAAAAAACTAAGAAAATAATGTGATGAAAACAGCAATTACCCTGGGGCGGGGCATGACCTAAAATGAAATTCAAGTGACATTAATATAGAGGTGACGTGATGCAAGTGACTTCATTCGATTATTTCTCGGTTGGCAGAGCGTCGGTCAAGTTGTTTACCTCAGGAAAAGTTGTAGGTGCAACCCAATTGGGGAAGTAAAATTTTCACACTCCTATAATAATCTTGCTCCAGTCAGCGCGCAAAACAGTCATTCAGGCTTATTCCTTGGCAGTTTTTATGGGGGGCTTCAAGGGGGGCCTTCATCGTTGGGGGAAGACATATTTTTCGAAAATTTTTTCGAATTTTTGTGGGTTTTTGTGTAGAAACTGCTAAAAATCGCTAAAACATGACTAATTTTTAGGCGTTTTTAAGCTAAAATAGTGAAAATTTAGGGTGAAAATGGTAAAATTTGGCAGGGGGGAGGCCGGAATTTATGGGGGGACTCCTCGAATGGGGGGAGGTCGCCGAATGGGGGGGAAGCCCCCCACTAGGGATAAGCCAGGTCTACGCAATATTTAAACATGATTTTAAAAAAAACTGAAAATCTAACTTACTAGCCTGCAGGCAGGGCGGGCATTTGCCCACATGACACAGCTGTTCACAGGTGTGCAGCCCACAGGACAGCTTGCCACCACACAGCAGTGTGCAGATATGTTCCGTCTGAATGCAGCAAGTGTCGGCACACTTATGACGCCGACAGGATTTTTTCTTCTGACACTTTCGATCACACAGGGCTGGAAAAACACACAGGAAACATAAAAACTATACTAACACCAGCCGGGTACATTTTAGGAAATTTGTTGGAGAGGGAGGGGTCGGGTTGAGATCAGGAGGGGGGGGGCCCAACCGTATGGAAAAAAATAGTCGTTTTCGCTTTCTTCATAAAAATGGACAAACATCAGTGATCTTTCGCGTATTATGCATGAAAAAAGTCAAAAGAGAATTTTCTTAAAACAGCATGAGCTTGGACTAAACATAGACATTTTCAGTTGAAAGCCTCCGAATCTTTTGAAAAACAGGCCTGCTTTTAGCAAAACTTAAACAATCGAGAGGCCCTGGAGGGGGGAGGGGGGGCGGCTAAAAGTTTACAACGAACTTTCAAAAGGACCAAACGCAAACACGTTTCAGGACAACCTTATGCAACCTCCCCCTCCCCTTTGTAAAAAATAAACAGTATGAACGTTGCATCTTTATTTTTCAACTGAACTAGTCAAAAGAGATATAGAATTAACTCAATCCTTTTCGCGCATGCTATTGCTAATAGAGGGGAGATTGAGCTCGGCAACAAAAATAATATTAATAGGTTGTTGTACAATACCTATTTCGCCCTGGGCCAGGTCAGAACAGGCCAACTCCTTAACGGAGGCCCTACAGCGACAGGACACAGCCGTAGTTAGGGGGCAAGGCGGACAGGCGCCCTCGTGGCACTCCGATTGACACATGTGGGCAGAGCCTAGAAAAACAGGAAATCGGGAATATTGGAAACAAACAGACAAACAAACAAACAAACAAACAAAACATACGTAAGTACCTGAAAAACTATCTATGTATGCCGGGGCGTATCCAGCGGAGAGTTTCGGACCTCAGCGCAGCCTTCCCTTTTTAAATACCAAAAAAGAATATATACTTAATTTCAGAGTAAATTCCAGTAAATTCCTCCATTTTAAAATATTTCCGCGACTGAGCCATTCTTTTCGGGCTGCCCCCCCGTCCCTCTGTTCAAAAAAGCTGGTATGCTATGTGTGTTTAATTTTTGTGCAGACGAACGGCCATTTGCACAGGGGGGGGAGGATTGAAAACTTTCTTCAACCCAATAAACCCAGTGCATTCATAACTCTCTCAACTAGTGGGAGTGGTTAAGGCGTTCGACTTCGGATCCGATAGTCCGAGGTTCGAATCCCCGCTGCCACAAGGCTTTCACAAATCCCCTTGAGCAAGGGACTAAGCACATATCGGTTCGCCGTGGGTTCTAGCCAACCCAGCTATCCATCCTTAATTGGTCGGTAAATGGGTACCACTTATGTGGGAAGGTAACAGGAGACTGTGTAGGCATCTGCCCTGAGGAGCTGGCCCCTCCTTCACAGTTGCAGCTATCGTCAGAGGTAGCACTCCTGGCTCAAGTGGCTTGTAATCGGGGATGAGCACCGACGCCCTGTATATTCTCGCATGAGGACAGGAGTTACTCCGGGGGTCCTTTACCTTTTACCAACTACTGGGAACAAGAGGGAGGGGGGAATATCATCCGCAAGCTCAAACAAAACGAAGCTCAGCTCACCACAGCACAGTTAGCAAGAACAAAAAGTGTGCACCTTCGTCGCATGTAAATACATCATGAGTTTTCGTAGACAGAATGTTACTAGTATGCAACTGAACAAACCAACCTTTGCCCTGAAATCGACCACAGGTCAGCTGTTTCAGACAAATCTGCCCACAGGAAGGAACAGGGTCCGTACAGGTCTGTCTCCCCATCTCCTGTCCTTCCCTATTCTCGGCCCACAACTCTTCCAGCCGCCGTTTCCCACAGGGACAGTGGGTCACTAGGCTGGGATCCAGCGGGCACAGCCCACACCTACCCACATGACAGACCCGTTGACAGGGATGCTGACCGCAGTCATAGCGACCTCCGCAAATGTTGCCGCAGGAATAGACCTCATTGGCCAGGGACTCAGGACTGCAGGGCAGATCACGTGACTCCTGGCCACAGTGACAATCTTAAACAAACACAGGAACATTATTAAGTTAAGAAGTCTCTATTCATATGGATATAAGACAGAGTTCTGTAAGTTTTTTGACTCATATGCTTATGGGGCAAAGCTTTCTGTCCCATTCGGCATGCATATGCGACAACATCTCTGCCCCATATGATGCACATCAGGCAAGAAGTACATAGTAGGGTATTTCTCTGTAATGTTTGAAGTTCAGGAGTTTGTACTGTAAAAATCAGGTTTAAGTCGGTTGATATGTAGGAAACACGTAGATAAACTAAAAAATATATCCCTACCTAAATCCCTTCCCCCTCAGTAAGGTAATGCTTGTCTCCTTCCCCGGGAAAAAAGCACGAAAGAACAGTAAATTTAGAAAATAAGACATACAGTATAGCTCAAAACAAAGATAATTTTTTGCGAAGTTCGCAAACAAAAGCGAAGATAGCGACATTTCGCTAAATTTTAAGTTATCTGAATTTGAAGTTCGCTAAAGTTTAGCGAAGTTCGCATAATTTCGCGAAATTCGCAAAGATTTTAACGAAATTCGCGAAGAATTTTATCGAAGTTTGAAGGAACTTCGATAAATTTTTTGCAAACTTCTCTAAATTTAGCGAAATGTCGCTATCTTCGACAAGTACACCGAGTTTGCGAACTTCGCAAAAATTAACGTTGTTTATTTGAGCTATATTGTACACGCAGCAGTTCATTTTCAGTGATCTAACGAACGTAAACATAAACGCATGCACGTACTTTGAGTAACAGTTTGCTGGCATGGTGGGCAGGTCCCTTCATGGCAGACAACTGGACAGGTATGTAGACCACAGTTTAGAGTTTTTCCACAAACGTCTTCGCACTGAAAAAACAAAACACGGCAAAAAATTAAAATCCAATACAGGTAGAAAGCAAAATTCAAGAGAAAGGACAAGTCTGTGAAAATGCTAATATGAACGCATGCTAATAGCTCTACTGGTTTGGAAGTTGTTTAATGAGAAGGATTAAACGAAACTGAAGCTCGCCAAAGCAGAGCAAAGAACACGAAGAGTTGGGCGAGAACGAGAATAGCTTGGCATACTTGAATGGACTGGTCCTTTCCACAGCGAACCTGCCGCTCCGTCCGACCACAAAGACAGGACTTTTTGATGGTCTGACTGCAGGGCGGACAGGGACCCGGATGACAGAGCAGTGTACATCTAAAAATGGAAGGGAAATAATGTACGTAAGATATTTTACTAACAGCAGACAAGTTCTCAAGATACACAGTCGTGATGTAGCTTGCCTGCCAAATGCACTGTGTCATATTTATCTTTTCCATTAGGGATGCACCGGGGCCTGGCCCCGGCAGTCAGGCCCCGGTCCCGACCGGGGCCAAAAAATAGAAGAATTTTGTAAATTATTGACATTTTTTGACCAAAATTTAGAAATTTCGAAAGCCAAGGTGTTGGAAATAGTTTGTTTTCCCACCGATGTGAACGAAAACAACGATAGCAACGATTGTATATCAGAAATTATTGCGAAATTTGAATTTTTTTAGAAAATTGTCGATTTGGACCCCCAATTTCCAGGCCCCGGCCCGGTGCTTGTTGTTGTTGTTGTTGTTTGCTGCATTAGACATCACAATGTGATGATCATCACCCGAAGGTGCAAAGTGTTAGCCAGGAAACTGGCCCCGTAAGGTTGGTCAAAAACAACTCAACCAAGTTGCCAGAAGGAGTCTCAAAGCCTGGTCGACGTCACGACGGACGACGTCTCCTCCTTTTTAGAAAGAACATGCTCCGTCGGCCTCGGCGTTGCCATATCTGGCGGCTAGCCCGAGGAGCAGCACACAGCACGAGTCTTTGATGCAAAAAATAACGGCAAGACAGCCTTTGCACCAAAGTGAGACGACCTCAAAGTGTGCTGTTCAATGATATAGAGCCTAATACGCGTGTCCTTCCTCAGAATCAGCACGGCAGCCTCATCCTCCAGAACCCGCAAGAATTGCATCTCTAATTTCAATCATGTATACGTATGGACGTTCAGGACCAAAAAAGAGAAGGCCGTACAAAAGACACACTACATACATTTTGGATAAAACACCAATTATTATATCCATCTTGCACAGAATGTTACATAGCCACGGCTCAGGCGCCACGTCAGAGGGGGGGGGGGGAAGGGGAAGGTGAGCGTGGTATGGCCCTCAGAAATCAAGTAAACAGAGTTCAGGACAGCTTTTTAAAAACTCGATATATTTTTCGCAAAGTTCACAGTTTCCGCGTACTTTGCTAAAGGTAACGATTTTCGTCAAATTTGGCGAATTTAGCGAAGATTTTTTACCAAAACGTGACTTTGCTGCAGTGTAGCTCAGCTAAGTACCCATGTACTTCGCGTAAATTCAATTTGTTCGTGAAACGGCTAGGCGAAATTCCCCAAATTTGACGAAAATTTGTACATTTCGCGAAGTTCGCGAAAAAGATAAACTTCATACAATTAAATAAAATTAAACATTGAATTTTATGCGTCGTACTCCATTTGCCAGAAAACTGATTATAAGCCGGCGAAAGATCACACTTGAAATCAGCCAACCGCACGTCAAACATTGTTTTTCTTGCTGTACTAATATTACGTATATACGTATGTGCTCAAAGCTCAAAGAAAAACAATGATATCTTCATTCGCTTTTCCAGACCACAAACCATAGTTTTATATATATAAAACAAATAATAAAATAAAATTAGCTTTAGCCAAATCCAACAGACAAAAGCGTTGAACATACTTATGGACACAGTCGTGTCCCCGCGCAGAACTGCAGACCTGACCACAGGTATGGGGAGTATCACTGAAGGCACGGCGGCCGCGGGGATTTCGAAAGCGACCGCAAAAACACCGGTACTCTCGTGGCACCTGCTTGGTAATGTGCTGACAGCCGGGACATCGCCAGCCTAGAAACAAAACGAAACAAAGAAACTTCAGGCAAGCAATGACAGGCTAAGTATACTGTATACCATTTATGTAGTATTGCAATCGAACTTGTACAAACGTAACTTCACCATTAACTACAACTTCGAATTTAAAGTCTAACCTAAAAATACTTGATGTATATACACAACCTGTAAACAAGATTTTGAATTCTGTAATGAGCCAAACCATAACGTCATAGGTTCATAACAGGTCTAAAAACTAAGCCCATGCAATTTTCTATAGAAGAGTTAATCAGCCACCAATTCCAATGCTCATTTAAAAATTCTGAAAAAGCTTCCATTTTTTTCAAAAAAAATTTAAAATTCGGGAAGAACCTTCCGAGCACCAGAAAAAATTAAAAA
>JASAND010000458.1:0-37579 GCA_030248195.1 Trissonchulus latispiculum | reverse complement strand
ATATTGATTAATTCATTAATACTGTCGTGCACTATTATTTCTATGCTAACAAGGTTCTGTTTTTGCCATTTTAAGGTAAAAAAGTAGTATTTCTGGTGTGTTAAACAGTGACGATGGCGATTTTTGTTGTTAAACAGCGATTTTTGAATATATAACGCGTGAATACATGATAACTGTAATTTTAACAATGCGTACAATAACGCACAATCTAAAAATTAACAAAATTTGGATGGCCTAAATTTTTTGGCTGATGGCCTAAAAAATTGGAGTCGTTGTGGCCCTTTGGCCGAAAGTTCGGCGACCCAAAAAAACCCGGGGGGGGGCGGTTCCCCCCCCAATTTGGGGGGGGGGTAGTCGCGCGCGACGGCCCGAAAAACGGCCAAAGATTGTGGTATTTTTAGGGTAGATTTCGCAAAATTTTTGAAAAAAATCCAAAGTTTTGGCTTAAAGTGTTGATCATTGTGAGAAATACCCGTTTTTAACTGTATTATGGGCTTTCTTATTTATTATTATTATTGACCTTTGAGCGTTTATTATTATTGACCTTATCTTGGACTTGGAAACATGTTGGCAATCAAGTTTTCGAGTTTAAGAACAATGTACAAATGTCAAACTTGCTTCATAGTTGAATGTTCATTGGCATAATTGGAAAATGAAACTGCGATTTTGGGCATAAAAATAGAAAAATTGTTTGGGGGAGCGTGGGGGGGCTTGGGTTCCCCTTTCCAGAGGGGCCCCACCAAAAAGTTGGGGAGCCCCCACCCCAAATCTCCGTTACACATATGGTTCCGACCGACCCCGTGGGAAAATTTTTATTACGACGCTCCCCAACCGCGAAAATGGGTTCTAGCGAAGCCGGAAAAATTTTGGAACTTTTAAACTAAAATCCAAAAAAATTTGGCAATTTCTAGTCACCTTAGGGTGAGTAGGGGGGAAGCCCAAAAAAGTGGGGGTGGGGCCGAGAGGTGGGGAGGTACTCGAGTGGGGGGACACAAAAAGTGGGGGGAGGCGCCCCCTCCTCAGTAAAATAAACCCAGAGGGGGGCCGAAAAAGTCGATTTGGGGGGGGAGGGGTACGAAAAATCGGTGTTTCATTAAAAACAAACATTTTCTCAATTTTGAGCTATTTTTAGCGATTTTTAGGGTAATTTTTTGAAAATGTTCGAATCCTCTCTATACGGCGGCCATCCACAACGTCTGAAGTCCCAGTGTGCCGGTGCTCATTCCCGGATTCTCAGCCGTAGAGCCAGGAGTGTCACCTCAAATGATGACTGCATCCTTCTACGCAGACTCCTGTTACTTCCCACCGCAGTGGTACCCATTTACTGACCATTGAAGGATGGATTAGCTGGGTTGGCTAGAGTCGAGAAAGCTTTGTGGCCTCCGGGGATGGAACCACCGACCATATATAAGATCCGAAATTCTGACCAGCGCCGTAGACCACTCGGCCATCCCGACCCAGTAGTCGTCTGTTGTAGTGTATATAATCAGCAATGTCAAACCATTAAATAGGCTTCTGGCCAAAAATCGGAAAAGTGGGTTTACTCCCGCTTGATTGCTATTTGCCTACGTATTTTAGCTTTATTATTGCTCTTGGCCGAAATGGCCAGTGGTTCGATTCGATCTCCGGAAATCACAAAGCCTTCACGGCTCTAGCCAACCCAGCTATCCTTCCTTAATTGGTCGTTAACAGTGGGAAAGTAACGGGAGCCGGGTAGAAGTAGAAAGCTGTGTAGAATGGCCGCGCCCCCTCCCCTTCCACGGATGCCGTCATCAGTCGAGGTGACACTCCTGGCTCTACGGCTGAGAATCCGGGGATGAGCACCGGTACCCCATGAGCAGGACAGAGGTATCAGGGATAAACCTTTCGCTTTTCATTGCTATATTATTCATTCATTCATTTGTTGGTTTCAGCATACTTTCTGTACTCAGTCATGCAGCGCAGTCCCCTGTCACCGGCCGCTGGGACGACGACCACCATTGACAAACAGACGGCCTGTGAGGACCTGAAAGCCCTGGAGCGCCGGCTGACGGAAGTGGTGGCCCGAATGCAGCCGGCCGCGGGTCGATGGCGCCTTGTCCTCTTTGTGGTGGCGGTCTGCACGGGAACCGGGGCCTATCAGTGGCTACAGGTCGGTCCGTCGGTTGGTTGGTTGGTTGGTTTGGGCTTATATTATTATTTTAGGGCAGGGTTTTTTTTGGTCGCGGACTAGTGTGCATTTTTTGTGCATTCTTAAAAAATAGTGTGCATTTTGGAAAAAATGTGTGCATTTTTTAAAAATTGCTTATTTTGAACTAGAACGTGCATTTTTGGTCGATTTTTGTGTTTGTTCTACGTATTTTTAGCTTAAACTGCAATCCCACGCTTTGCCTGACGAGCCCCCGGAAGTTGAGAATTTTTTGGAATTTTAGAAATGAAAGGAATTTTTTCTGAACAATTTCGTACCATTTTAACAGCTTAATAAACGGCAATGAGAGCTAGTATTGTACTCTTCGTACCGTTGTAGAGAATAGGAAGAAAATGTGAAGAAATACTTTAAAAGAAATTGGCTTAATCCAGCTTTTATTTTTGACGATGAAGGAACACACAGTATAATGTATAAATATACGTATATATACAACCTAAAGCAAAAATATTTCAAAAATTAGTGGCTTTAGTAAAGAAGAATAGAACAAAGTAAGGTCGTTGCGACGTTGTCAGGATCGATCGAAAAATAGTAAGAAGAAGCGGGGGTCTGGGGGCGGCAGCCCCCAGCTAAAAGCTGGAGCTTTTTTCAAAATTTAAAGCATTTTGGAAATTTTTCAGAGCATTTTGCGGTTAGCTGAAGCAAAATTTGACTGTGCATTTATGTGTGCATTTTTAAATTCGAGTGTGCATTTTGGAAAAAAGTGTGCATATGCACAATAAAATGCACAAAAAACCCTGTTTTAGGGTATTTTTCATGGGAGGGGGTGGGCTGGGCTTGGTGTGTGGAGGGGACGAAATTTTTTAAGAATTTTTCAGAAAACGACGTATATATAATGTTAACATGGCGCTATTTTTATAGTATATATTCGTCAAAAAATTCTATAGCGTTCAGTGCGCAAAAGCTGATTTAGTGTTAAAAAAGCAAAAATTGAGTAAAGATTTCTGGTAAATCTGGGGAATTTTTGAAGATTCGGCCGTCTGATTGATTTTTTCAGGTCTAAATTTACATCAAAAGGGGTACCCACTTCTTTCGGGTGGTGGGGAAGTTGAATCAACCCAGGAAACTTTTGATTTTGAGGAGACTAAGGGTATGATGTAGGCGATTGTTGTTATTGTGTGAGGAGGTCAGATTTTGTATCCAGGACCGGGGGGAGGCTTCGCAGGAGCCTAGGCCCACCCCTTTTGGCATGTCATAGAGTTAAAACAATTGAATGTCTCCTTCCTTTTATAGTATTTATATAATGCTACAATTTTTTAAAAAATTAAACTGTTGCCGGTAGAAAGTGCAAACATTATCCAACATTAGGGGAGATCGACATTGACAAATTCAAACTGTTAGAGTGAATGTCGAAGCCCAAAAACATGGAGGTGGGCCGAGTTGGGGCTCGGCGTCCCCTTTGCCTTTAGTAGAAAAAGCTCAGCCCTCCTTCACTAAGGTATATATATATATTATATAGGAACTAGGTGCTGACAGTTAATTAGATGACTTGTTGTGTTGTTGCCAGCTTGTTCTTAAGCAGAGATTTCTGGAGTCTGGCAGCGCCCACCACCCAGGTCTAGAGGGTGGACGAAAATTTTTTTGAAGCATGTTTTAAAACAGTTATATATATAATATATTCTTTTCTGTTCCGCTAAAACTCAACCCATTTTTAGCCTGAAGTTAAATTTAAAATAGCTAAGTGAGGTGCAAAAATTCGGCTAGGCCGCACTAAGAATAGCTAAACATTTCTAAACGTTTTCGAAAAAGCGGGTCGTGACCCCCTCCCAGGATACGCCCTTGTGGAACCCCTATTTTCCAGACACTCTTGGGTTCTGGGGAGGGAGCCGAAATCCTGGGAAGGACCGATTTGTGGGGGGGTCCATCCCCATCTCCCACCCCCGTGAAAGAAAAAAGCCAGATGTGAATTTCGTTTCAATATTAAACGAACTTCAGGGTATTTATTACAGGGGGAGGGGGGCTGCCCCCCCCCTCAGGGGCTGCCCCCCCCGTCAACCCCCACCCCCGGGATTTTTGGAGCCCCAAAATTTTGCCAAAAATTAGCTAATTTTCAAATATTTTCCGGCTTCGCCGGAGTTTTTTTCATAAAAATAGCTATGTTTAGCTTAGATCCTCTTTGAGAACTTTTGCGTTTCACCATGCAAAATACGCCAAAAATACCATTTTTGGCTCATTTTTGCAAAAAATCATTCTTTCCGAAGATCCCCCTGGGACACTGGCGGATCCAGGATTTCGTGACGTGGGGCCGGTAAAATTTTTCCAGCGGGGGGTCTGGGGGGCGGGACCCCCCAGAAGTTGAAGAAATTTTTTGTTTTTGCAATAAAATCGGCCTTTGGATCTTTAATTCTTTTCATACTGAAGAACTGAACAAATTTTTTAAAATTCTTGACATTTTTAGGCAAAAATCGGAATTTTCTCCGAAAAATCGGATGCATTTCAAGCTTTTTCTTCACAAATGCAATAAATATGCGGTAAAAAAGTAGAAAATTCGCGCCGAAGGCGCGAAATTTTTTGGTTTTTTGCCCTTTTTCCTCTTTCTCTCCTTAATTTTTCCTACCTTCGAATCGCGACGGAGGGGGGGGCGGCCGCCCCCCGGCCCCCCCCCCCTTGGTCCGCCCCTGCCCTGGGAAGGCCCCCTGTAAGCCCCCCCCCCGAAAAGCCCTAAAAAATACCCTGGACTTAGGGCCTTTTGAAGAAACGTTAGCGTAGACTTAAAATTAACTCGATCCTTTTCATGGAAAAGTGAAAAGAGAGAAGCTCAAGCTTGAGTGGAGTTGAAACAGATAATTTTAATACTACTTTACTGGGCTTATTTTAGGCAAGATTACGAAATAAGTGGGGGTCGAAAAGGGGGGGGTATAAAATGGCCCCAAAAATGCTGTATAAATAGCTTGCCTTCCACATACACTGCTATAACTATGCTTAAAAGTGCTCAAAAATCAAGTTTTATTTTTATCAGGCTATTTTGATCAAAAATTTGCGGCGAAGCCGGAAAATGTTTGAAAATTTTAACCAAAAATCCTAAAAAAATTGGCAATTTCTGGGCATCTTAGGATGAGTGGGGGGGAAGCCCAAAAAAGTGGGGGTGGCGCCGAGTGGTGGGGAGGTGCTCGAGTGGGGGGACACCCCCCCCCGCCCCTCCCCAGTAAAATAAGCCCAGCTTTACTCTACTCTGCCTGTTCTTGAAGAGTCCGTTAGAAGTCGCCGTTGCCAATAGTTATCTTAAATTAACAGAATCGCCGTCTAAAATGAAATCTAAATCTAAATACAGCCTGGTGGCTTGGTTCTAAGAAGCTCCTAGATTATATATATATATATATATATATATATATATATATATATATATATATATATACAAGTAACAAAAATGCTCCGCACAAAGGAGGATAATATGTGTGTGATGGCCTGTGTCTATCCTTAAAATTGATAAAATAAAGACAAAAATGTACATATATATATACCGCAACAAGTTTGGGTGGATGGCTCCATGACGGAAGTTGATTAGTTCGCTTAGGGTTTTCATTTGATGCCAAAGTTCACCACTTGTGAAAAATTTCATTTTTGACCCAAAATCGTCTAAGTCCCCACCCCACCCCACCACAGCCACTTTGGGTACGCAGTTCTACGACAAAAGTTGCTCAGCTGACTTAGGGCTTTCATTTGGTACCAACTTTGACCACTTTTGAAAAATTTTATTTTTGACCGAAAATCGCCTAAGTCCCCACCCCACCCCACCACAACACTCTACAGCCACTTTGAGCATGCAGTTCTATGACAAAAGTTGCTCAGCTCGCTTAGGGCTTTAATTTGGTACCAAATTTGACCACTTTTGAAAACTTTCATTTTTGACCGAAAATCGCCTAAGTCCCCACCCCACCCCACCACAGCACTCTACAGCCACTTTGAGCATGCAGTTCTATGACAAAAGTTGCTCAGCTCGCTTAGGGCTTTCATTTGGTACCAAATTTGACCACTTTTGAAAACTTTCATTTTTGACCGAAAATCGCCTAAGTCCCCACCCCACCCCACCACAGCACTCTACAGCCACTTTGAGCAAGCAGTTCTATAACAAAAGTTGCTCAGCTCGCTTAGGGCTTTCATTTGGTACCAAATTTGACCACTTTTGAAAACTTTCATTTTTGACCGAAAATCGCCTAAGCCCCCACCCCACCCACCACAGCACTCTACAGCCACTTTGAGCATGCAGTTCTATGACAAAAGTTGCTCAGCTCGCTTAGGGCTTTCATTTGGTACCAAATTTGACCATTTTTGAAAACTTTCATTTTTGACCGAAAATCGCCTAAGTCCCCACCCCAACCCACCACAGCACTCTACAGCCACTTTGAGCATGCAGTTCTATGACAAACGTTGCTCAGCTCGCTTAGGGCTTTCATTTTGTACCAAATTTGACCACTTTTGAAAAATTTTATTTTCGACCACTTGACCCCCCACCCGACTGACCCTTCAAACGGCAAAGTGGAACCAGCCCAGCAAAATAGGTACGTCGGACGGCAAAACGGATACCGGGAATGAGCTGGGCACACCAGAAAACCCCTATAGACAAAGTTTTGAGAGGCCAGGTAGAGCCTACTATGGACCTCCAGGAAGCGGTTTCCGACATGACCCTCCAGACGGCAAAGTGGAACCAGCACAGCAAGATGGATGAGTCCTACGGCAAAAAGGACACCGGGAATGAGCTGGGCGCACCAGAAAACCCCTATAGACAAAGTTTTGAGAGGCCAGCTAGAGCCTACTACGGACCTCCAGGAAGCGGTTTCCGACATGACCCTCCAGACGGCAAAGTGGAACCAGCACAGCACGATGGATGAGTCCTACGGCAAAAAGGACACCGGGAATGAGCTGGGCGCACCAGAAAACCCCTATAGACAAAGTTTTGAGAGGCCAGGTAAAGCCTACTATGGACCTCCAGGAAGCGGTTTCCGACTTGACCCTCCCGACGGCAAAGTGGAACCAGCCCAGCAAGATGGGTGGGTTTGACGGTAAAACTGACTGCGGGAATCGATTCTCCGTGCCAGAAAACCATTGTATGGAAGATTTGAGCGTTCAAAGTTAAATAGATAGCGAGAAATTTCGATTTTTCATTTTTCGAATTTTCGCCATCTTTGACGGACCACTGTGGTCGCTAGGGAAGTGATAGAGAAACGCAACCTGGACCGTTAGTTAGTTCAATATATGTAATTTCTGAATATAAAAAGAAATCAGCTCCAGCTCGTAACGTTCGACCTGAGCGACGACCACAAAAATGGTCACTTTTCGCTATGAGCCGACTTTTTGCGGCGCCACTGCGGCGCTGTGGCGCAGCTGCGGCGAAAAAAAAGTTGTGATTCTTAAATTCTTTAGAGGGTACTACTAGACCCCATAGCCCTTTAGGTTGGCCCACCGCTGCAGATCACGTGAAAGCGGCGAACATTATGTACAATACAACCATCAAATAGGAGAAACCGGAAAAAAAAAAAAAACATCGCCGCCATAACCGCTCCGGGGCGCAACTTTTTAACGGTAAGTGATACGGGGCTGAAACTTCACAGACATACTAAACTCGATGTGCTCTACAATTTGCGCATGAAATCTGCGCAGGATCTGCGCAGGATTTTGCGCAGCTTCTGCGCAGCTTATTTTACACTGTCTCCAGCCACTTTTCACACATATTATAGGGGTCGCTGCCGCGACCCCTATGATATATATATATATATATACATATACTATTGTCCTAGTCCTGAGCCAGCCCCTAGGAGAACTTTTAAGGCCTTCTCTCAACTGATTTGGAAGGGAATTGGGGGCGTCCAGTAGTTGTCTGTCGATTTCACTCATTTAGTCATGAAATCTGCAGCATTCAGTAGGGATAGATTGTGTTTGTTTGTTTGTTTTTGTTTATTTATTTTTTCGTGTTTTTTTCGTGTTTTCAGGATCCGATCACCAAACAGGTCACCTTCCTAGAGTCCCTCTGGAACCATCTGTTCTTCTCCATCAGTCTTGCCATTCTATTCCTCCTCTTTGTTCTGGGCATTCATAAACGGGTTGTGGCGCCCTCAATCATTGCCTCCCGATGTCGTACGGTCCTGTCCGAGTTCAATATGTCCTGTGATGATACGGGGAAGCTGATACTTAAACCGCGTCATACGTCGCCTTAAGCATATATAATCTTACATCTTACGCCCCCCAACCCACCACCCCTAGTTGCTTGGATGTGGTTTTTTGATCCAGATTTTTTGGAGTCGGAGATTTACTTCTCTATCCCGGGTATTTGCTGTAATTACGGTGCAGTTACTTGCATCGTTGCCTCTGACATCGGAAATGGGTGATGGTGAAGCCCCTGGAGCCACAAGATACTTCCCTGTGATACGTAACGCTTAGTTAGAACCATGGTGAATTGTGTATCAATTTGTCTGGACAGGCAAGACAATTTTACCTGAACCCATTCCTGCGATATCAGGCTCTGTTTCGCTAGACAGCAGATCCATGCAATAAATGTCTGAGATTCCGTGTTTTGCTGTTTTCTACTGTTAAATAATATTTTAATTTAATTTTAATTTTAGTTAGCGTTATGTCTCAAGTGGTTTCTAACAGTTTGAAGATGTATATATATAGCCCAAAAAAAAGTGGGGGGGGGGGGGGAATAAAATCGACTAAAAATGCTAAAAATGCAGTAAAAATTGCGTGTTTTCTACGTATACTGCTACATCTAAGCTAAAAAGTGCTCAAAAATCAAGATTTAATACCAAAATAGACGATTTTTAACCAAAAAATTCCGGCGAAGCCGGAAAATTTTTGAAAATTTTGACTAAAAATCCTAAAAATTTGGCATTTTCTGGGCACCTTATAGTGAGTGGGGGGGAAGCCCAAAAAAGTGGGGGGGGGGCGAGTGGGGGGGCGAGTGGGAGGGAAACCCAAACAGTGGGGGGTCCCCCCCCCCCCCCCCCCCCCCCCCCCCCCCCACTAAAGAAAACCCAGCCTGTGCAGTTAGTGTACGCGTACATTTACATTTTTCTAATATAAACATCCGAAAATCAATATCTTAGCAGTCATAATAGCTGCGCTACAAATAGCTCCAGGCCGATAGCCGGCCGGCCGCTCTACTGGCTCACTGGCCGGGCGTCCTACCGATTGGCGCGGACTCAAACACTTGAGGCGTATATATATATATATATATATATATATATATATATATATATATATATATATATATATATATATATGGATTGTTGATTGTTGCTCGACATGTAAATAAACGATGTCACCTGTGCTGTGGTAATTAGACATTAGTCGTTTGCATTGGGTGTATCTGGATGGTAACCGTGAGATTTTAGTGAAAGATTGCATTTTTGAGGAAATGTTTCGCTTCGGACAACAATTTAGGGCGTTTAATGTTTTTTTAATTTTAGACTTGCTAACGATAATTCCAGGCTAGGAAATTTTTACATTTGGTCCTAGAACTTTACTTTTGTTCTAAGATTTCAGTATAGAATTCACCATAATTGTAGTTTTTGTCCATCTTGTAGTGCGCTGCGAATTGATGAATTATTGCTCCATAAACTGTTGAACTCAGCATGTTTGGACAATGCTTTTGTTTGTATATTTTGTTTGTTTTGAACATTTCACCGAGGTTTTGTTCTTTGACACTGTATGTATTATATTCTATCTGTGCTGGTGTCCTGTGCTCGATGAAATTTTTGTTTAAAATACATTAAACTACCGTGTCATAATTTTTCTGAGTAGGTTAAGCTTAGCTGCGACTGAGCAGACACGCTCTTTAGTGATTGGGTCTGATTTTGAACGTTAAGGTTAGTGTACTAAAGTTATAATTTAAGGGGGGGCTACGAAGTGGTTGGCACGACATCGTCGGAGAGAACTACTTTTCCCCCCAACATTAGCCAACATATCAAAGTAAAAAAGTTTAGGATGGACAACAATATATCTCATATACACCGTTTTTGGCAGGACGCCAAAGTACAAATTTTGGTGGGAAAAATGGGATTTTTCAAAAAGGTTTTTTCAGCTCTGGCGGATTAACGGCTTGACCAATTCTGAAACTTTCAGCCATAAATGTTATCTGTTATAAACTTATTATTATGTCAGTGCTAAATATTAAAAGTATATATTCCGACTTTCGAGCGTTGCTTCCTTCTTCAGCTAACAGCTCAAAGTTTGAAATTTTGCGAAAAATTGCGATGTGACCATGCGCCGTTTTCGATCTAATAAAATTGACAGCCCCTAGCCTACCCCAGCTTTTTAGCAAATATTAGGCTGTAATAGGCGCAAACTGTCTATAGGTTTCGAGGACTTAGGCTTTCTGGTTAGTGTGCTAGCAAACTTTTTGTTAAGAAATAACCCTTATTTTTAAGCCTGAAAAGCTATCTAAGCGCAGTAAAAATGGGGCCACAAAATTTTTTGTCTCCGATTTCGCCGAAAAGGTGGTTATAGGGGACCTGCTGAATCCGAATATGAAATCCGTTTTTCGATATGACGCTTCCTTCGTTCAGTATGCGCTTACAACTGTCTTAGAGCTTTTTGGAGCGATAGCCGTCCATACTTCGAGAAATCAATCTAGCATTTCTAAACACTGCAGCGAGGTTTACTGACCTAGCTTTCTGCATATTTTGATACACTCACTGGCCTGTAATGCGCAAAGTTTCAGCCGATTCTGCCACAGTAATTTGGAGTAATTGGCTCACATCTTCGAAATGGCACCAAATTACAGCGACAATATCGATAATGTAATCTAGCACTGCGAACGCAGGGATTAACGAAATCACGTCGTTTTTACATAAGTTAAGACAGATACTTAGAGTATTAATTGGAGCAAAGTTGGGTTTATTTGGTAAACCACAGCTCATTAGACGTTAGTTAGCCTCCACCCGTATAGACCTACAACACCCAATTTTTCTCACTTTGATTGTATCTCACAGAAAAGTATACATTGATCTAAGGATTATTTTACACGATATCAAAGGGCTATATGTCAGAACTATTTCTGGAAAATTTGGGTACCGTACCTTGCCCATAGCGATCAGGGCGAGGCGAAGTTTGTGTACGTGCCATGTTGAGGTTTGGACCGACAACACCAACTTCTGATGGCTCCACAGGACGCTATGCTGCATGGAATTCTTTCAAACTTTAAACTAGTTTACACTAACTAAACCTAATACTATTATGTGGCAAAAGACTAGCTAGCTTTTCCAACATCGAACTTTAGTGAAATTCGTAGCCCCCCCCCTTAACTGAATAGCTGGTTTATGCTGTGTTCGACTTTGTTGAGGCGTTGCATCAGGATAGCACTGTTCGTGTAACATTGATGTCAGCTACTGTGGAGTTGAAAATAACATTCACCCTTTCGTGACCTTCCTTAGACGCAGTGGTTGAAAATGACCGCTTTTCCATTTTCGGCTGTCGCTTTTGACTGGCAGCTCCTGGAGACCATCACCAATATATAGATAATTGATTCCTCTTCATTTCATAAATTTCATAATTCATATTGAAAGGGTCTCCTATCAGACATGTGCAGGAGGAGAAGTTCGGGGGGGGGGTGAGCCGGTGGCCGACGGCCGCCGGAAAACCGGAATTTTTTCCGGTTCTTTGCCCAAAAACCGTGAAAATCCGGAATCTGGGGGGGGGGGAGTGAGGGACCCCTCGGGGGGGACACCCCCCCCCCAAGCGCACGTATGTCTCCGACTCACCCAAGAAAATTAGGAGCCGTCAAATCTGGGTAAAGTTGGAATTTCCAGGAAACTGTCACAGCTAATTTAATTCTTGCAGCAAATTGTTGGGTGGGTTGGGCCGGCGGCCGGCCGTTCCTCAAACACTATTCTGAATCAGTGTAAGCAGTACGTTAAAGTAATTAGCAGGACTGCTCATTTCTTTACCTGGAGCGGTCGGTATCTCTGCCAATCAGCTCCAACCGATGCTGGACTCGCTTGAATCCAATGCCAAAGGACGGCTTCGAGTTTTCAAAATTTACAAAGTCAGCTAATGGTCGTTGAGTTGAGACCTTATTTGCTTAGCTGCTTTTGAAATATTTATCAGACCGGTTGAAAAACGACGTTATACTCAGCGATGAAAACTCTGCTTTGGCTGTTCCTACAAAAATGATTCCATGGGACCAAGGATGTCTCATGTGATTCTTGGTAAGGAAAGGGTTAACTCCATTTCCGGAACTTCTGTGAAAAGCTTCATACAATTAGTGTATCACTCCTAATGTTGCATTGAATGTGTACAAATTATTATTATTATTGAAATGGCCAAATTATTGAATGTGTACATTCAATGGCAAAGTTATTGAATGTGTACATTCAATGATTATTGTCATTGAATGCATACATTCAATGATAAACTTATTGAATGTACACAATCAATGACCTGAATCATTGAAAGTGTAACTTCACACATTATTTCGCTCATAAATTAAAGTTCGAAGCAACTAAAATATCTATAACGAACCGAAAAATTTGTCTTCGATTTTGCTGAAAAGTTGCATATAGGGGTTGTGTGGTCGCTGAACACGAATCTGAAGTCCGTTTTTGATCAGCTTTTCGTTAGTTCAGTATAAGCTAAAGTTGTAAGCTTAAGATGCAAGCTTTGGTATGAGTATGTTTTCGACCACGCAGAGTTCAAACATCGCAAAATTTTTCGATTTTTTTGATGAACAACGCGAACCGGAAAAAGCTCGAAATTGAAAAATCGAAGGCCGAAAAGTTTTCGGTTCGTTATAATATATATAGATATTTTAGTTAAGGGGGGGGGGTCCATTTTTTGGTCATTTTTTCGACTTTCTCCGATCTCGCTGATTTTTACATATTTTTATTGTCCAAACGGTATATTTTAACGAGTTTTTAAAATTAAAGTTGTAAGTCTTACGGTTATTGATTAATTTCACCTCAAAGTTAAGGTCTGAGTGTGTTAAATATAACAAACGGAAAACGTTGTGATTTTATTGTTTTGATCGTTTGATCTTTAAAATCTTTTGATCTTGATTCAAAAAATCTTTCAATCAACATCTTTCAGGCCAAAAATCTTGGAAACAACCAAATTTTTTAAAAAGGACGACGCTACAATATTTGCCACATTTTGCTCGTTCTAACGATGTAAAACTTGCTGTCCAAGTAAGAAAATCGAGTATGGTAGCTCAATTTAAAATCTTTGAAATTTGAAAAAGTGGGACGAATTGAAAATACAGAAAACGAGTACTTCCAAATAATTCTTAATATCTTTTGCTTGGATAAAATCTATTACATGATCGAGACGTCATTCGATAGAGGAGAAACAGGGCTTTCGTTTGCTGTATCGTCCAAAAGGATTGGTTTTCTAATGCGAAGTGACATTCGAAAAAACCGCAACATTGTCCCTTATGATCAGGTGTCCTTATTACCCCGTCTTACCCTACTGAACTAACGAAAAGCTGATCAAAAACGGACTTCAGATTCGTGTTCAGCGACCACAAAACCCCTATATGCAACTTTTCAGCAAAATCGAAGACAAAAAATTTTTCGGTTCGTTATAGATATTTTAGTTGCTTCGAACTTTAATTTATGAGCGAAATAATGTGTCAAGCTACACTTTCAATGATTCAGGTCATTGATTGTGTACATTCAATAAGTTTATCATTGAATGTATACATTCAATGACAATAATCATTGAATGTACTACACATTCAATAACTTTGCCATTGAATGTACACATTCAATTTTTAAGTTAAGCTAAGCTTTCATTAGTCAGACATTCGTAAGTCAGAATTTCGTCCTGCACGAACACGGAAGAATGCTTTAATAGTAATTAGTCAAGATCCAGCTTCTTGTTATATTCGCCTACATTACGTTTTAATATTTAGTCAATAATAGTTAAGTCATTCCATCGAAAATGATTCCTATGGGACCAGTTAGTCTTAGTCGCTGTCGGTAAAATTGGTATCTAGTGTAATCTAATAAATTTCAGTTCTGCCGAAGTGATGACAAATTCTTCACCATCAGCATTTGTGAAGGTGTGTGACTTGATGTTCGCGTGGATATCCTGAATTCGAGATAACATAAAGTAGAACGATTCAGGAGAAATTGTCACATCGAACGTTCTGGCTAAAAGAGACAGAAATGTGGTTTAGGGTACAGACTATTGTTTAAGTGTCACTGGCCGCTTTAGCTAAGAGTCAAGTTGCCGGGTCGGTCGCTCAAGTTTTTAGCTGGGTTTGAAATTGTTGGCGGCCCCTCACGTCAGACAAATTTTCCCCGTTCCGCTTGCACGCTCAAGCTCGAAAGCACAAATGCTCAGTTGGTTCAATGTGTGTCTGTTAGTTTGCTTAGTCAAAGATCTTTAGCAAACGAAAGCTCCACAACAATTGCAATTACAAACAAGTGCAGAAATGTTTCACCTGTTTTTGTGTAACCTTGTTATTCGTTTGTTTAATCAATAGTCTCTTGATAGTAATAATAATAAATTAGGTACATGTTTATGATGTAAGCTTACGAGAAGTAACATTCAGTGCTACAAATCCTTGGTCAATGTGAAATCTGAGGATAATTTGACGCGATAGTGCACTTTCTTCTTTTTCCGTCTTCCGAAGCTTGGCGCCGGCAATTTCAAACCTTAATACGTACTCTGAAAGAAATGTAAATAAGGTTTAAGAAAATAATAGGAATTAAGTTCTAAAAAACTTTTCTTGTCACACATTCGGTTCGGACTTTTGTCCGATTAGCACCCAAAAACGTTAAAGTTGCAGATTTCGACGAATTATATTAAAAGATGCGGTCAAGAGTTTATAATAGGAAGAGTAAGACACTCAGCTCTTCCTAATAGAATAAGCATGCAATATGGTCGAAACATTAAGGCCGAAATCTCGTGTAAGCATACAACGCTGACATTTTTAAAAAAAGGGCGATTTTGAAAAATTAAATACTATAACTTGAGCTAGACAAATCGTACAGCAATAATTTTTGTATCATTTGGTTGCGTAGAACAAGATCCTTTTAATGATATAAAATTATATGTAGGTTCTCAGACAGCCTCTTACAAAGCTGGTAACAACAAGGCATTTTGAAGAAACGGTGAAATTCCCAGAATTTTCGTGGAAAGGATGTTGTATTGCCCGTTTTGTAAGATCTCGTTCTACGCAACAATTAATTAAAATTAAAATTATTGTAGTACGATTTTGCTAGCTCAAGTTGTAGTTTTTAATTTGTCGAAAACGTCCATTTTTGAATGAATGAACGGAGAATGAAAATCGAGACTCTTTGTCTAATAATGTTTTGGAGCTTCTAGCTTTTGCGTTTGTCATAAAATTTTCTTCAGTTAAACAATCCTCGGTAATAATCGACCAATACTTAGTGGGTGGTCAAAAAGATACCTACCTCCAAATTTGAAAGCTTGAAGACGTGTTTTCAAATTTGTTCAGTGGGCCAAGAAAACACTTGTAAGTTTAGAAAGTTTAGAAATTTAAAAGGATTCGCCTAAGCAAAGTTCAAAATTTTCATTGGATAAACAAACAAGTTTTACTTGATTTGACGGGCAGATCAATTTCTTCAGACTGACTGCTGTCACGTGATTTATTTTGGGCACTGGCTTTTGTGCGATTATTGCTGTTGTCGTTGCTGCTGTCTTCGTTGCTTTGGTTGCTGCTCTTGTCAGGTTTCGTCCTCGCGTCCGCCAACAAAACAATAGCCAATGCAAAAGTCAGGAAAAACTGAGTTCGCATTGTTGCCCTAGTTGTAATCTTCTGAAACCAAGAGTAAATGGGTCTCTTGCGCATTTTGATTTGATTTTTTGACCAATAACTTTGAAATTTTGTATGGGTGCATACTAGAGGCTGATGAATTCAAATATTAAAAAATTTTAAAAATTTAAAATTGTAGTTTGGTAAGGGGGGACCAAGGGAACCGAAAAACTTTATGAAAAAATTTTGCTGAAGACGTGCATACAGGGTTCTTGAGGGGCGCTGAACACGAATCCGAAATCAGTTTTTCGCTAGCTTCGAAAGCTTCTCGTTAGCTTAAAATAAGCTAAAGTTGTAAGCTTAAGATGTTAACTTATCCTGAGTTAATGAAAAGCTTTATCGAAAAACGGATTTCGGATTCGTGCTCAGAACTCCTGTATGCACGTTTTCAGCAAAATTTTTCTCAAAAAATTTTTCGGTTCTCCTTGGTACCCCCTAACCAAACTAAAATTTAAAATTTTCAAAATTTTTGAATTTTTGAATTCATCAGCCTCTAGTATGCACCCGTGCAAAATTTCAAAGTTATTGGTCAAAGAAATCAAAAGTTAGGGGTGGGGGGTATTGCGCAAGAGACCCGAGTAAATAATAGATAAGAGTATGACAGCTGGCAGGCTCACTGTTATCAGCTCTCGAGCCATGCTCTCCACGCTAACGCGCCCCCCCCCCCCCGCAATTGCGTAATAAGTGGACCCCACCCGCAAATCAGTACCCAGTGTGCAATTGCGTACGCTCACTTTTTATACCTTAAGCCACCCCCCCCGCAAATGTGTGCTGAAACCTGTTAGAACACAGCCAATAAAAGAACACGTAAACCAAGCAATTAAACCAAGAAAAATATCTTTGAAACGGTTCCGAATCGATTTTGAAGGTAGAGTTAATAAGGTAAATTGTAGTTAGAGAACTTTGCGTTAGCGAAGCTATAGAAGAGAAAAGAATTGCCTAATAGCTTCAAGTGCAGGAGGGTAATAGAAATCAAGAACTGAAGAAGCAGTTACCAAAGAATAGTACTAGTAGAGAGAAAACGTGGAGAGGCAAAAAGTAGCAGATCACTAGACTGAAAAGATTTGAGCCAAAAACTTTTTAAATCCAGACAGCAAATACATGTTATGTCATGTTCATGCGAATGTCTAATTAATACAGAAAAGAGAACAACAAGACTGTAGCCGAAAAGACGCAATTAGATGGAAAACAAAGAATACAACGACTAGACCGAAGTTGAGTGCAATAATCTCAGTGAAAAAAGCAGAAGGGTAGTATATATTCAAGAGTGTATAATAGTAGCAGACACACGCATATGTGAAAGCGTGTAGATATTGCAAAGTGGGACCCCGCCGGAAGTTCCGGGGGGGGGGTCCCGAGATAACGCACCGAGCATACCTTACATGATTTCAACATGATAGCTTAAGAGTGTCATACTCTTATCTATTATATACACCTTGATATATTAGAGGCATTTACGGACCGGATGCTTTTTATGGAATAAGCAACTGATTGGTTGCCTATTGAACATTTCATTTAATTCAGCTACTTATTGAGCAATGCTTTCTACGACCAGTGCCTGAAGTGATGTAACTGCTGTGGATTTGCCAATAATTGGAATTGCAAACCTGTTCCCCGATATTTCCATTTTATTTTTTTCTAAATTTTTACAATTAATGCACCAAGATGGTATTGTTAAAACCTCATAGCAACAGCCAGCGAGTAGTGTAACGTTCGCTGACCAGACAAGACGTAAACCCAACTTCCAGAAACCAAATGTGTTTAAGTCTTAACCAGTTAGAACTTTGCCACGAGGTACAGCCGATAGTTGATGTAAAATTATTTAACCTTATTTAAATGTAATTAAACTTAAAAGTATTGCACATAAAGTTAATTCATATAGGAACATCGAACAGTCATCTAACAGTTTCATATCGCTAATTGCCCCTACTTTTGCCTCTAGACTAAGTCATGATGTTGATAATACACGCAGACAACCCTCCCCCCCATCAATTTAACCCAGAGTTCCTTATTGTTTACCACAATTTGCATATTTTGACAGCAGAGTAATTACTGTTAATTTAATTAACTCTTTTTCAGTGTACATCTACGTCTTGACAGGTCATTATTCACCTAACCAAAAGTATCTGGCCGTAAACCTGGATCGTCAAAAGTCACATCTGTATCTTCATTCTACAAATTATCAGCAAAAACTGTCAACACTAGTGCAACTTCCAAACAGCTGGAAATTTTCTCTATTGCATCGCCTATCATGCAGGAAGGAGAAACAACGGAGCCCGAATAGTAGTGAAATGACGTCGCCATACAGTGAGGTAACCAGACTATGTGCGACAAGCTTCGTTAGCAAAAAATCGGTCAGCAAAAAGGTACAGGGAAGTTTAGTTTACAAGAATTTTTTTACCACGTACTCCTGCCAGAGTCACAGCAATCTTGCAGTTTACTTTTACCCGTTAGGTCAACTCTGGCAATCTGGCAACTGGAGCAAACTTGATGTGCAAGCTTTGCCTGAGATCTGGAGACCCGAACCTTGAATCTGTCTAGACGCTTTAATTCTAATTCTAATCTAACGATTGAAATCGTGCATTTTGTAGGGGAAGCAGGCATAGGAAAGATTGATAATTCTGATTAGGAGTTCTGCTGATGGCCCGGTGGTGTAGTGGTGGTATGCCCGTCTCGAGATTAAAGGGGACGTGGACCGAACCCGTGTGTGTGTGTGCGTGTGTGTGTGCGTATGTGTGTGTGCGTGTTTGTGTGTGTGCGTGTGTGCGTGTGCGACTAAAACAACCGCACGTCCGATCTGCTTGGGGTCATTCTCTTGTTCGTGACCTTCGTCTCTTCGCCTCATGTTCACCATCTCTATATTTTGAGTACCTATCAGATGCCGAGCACCACGACCAAAAAAAGCGCTTGCAGCAGGCGGAACTAAACCTAAAGCTTTTACTAAACTTCATTATCAAGCTGTATATCAAACAGTTTCATATCGCTAACTGTATCTGCCTTTATCTCCAGACTAAGTCATGATATTGATCATATACGTGCGACAGTCCCCCATCAATTTAAGCCAGAGTTCCTTATTGTTTTCCATCGTTTGCATGAATTGACAGTTGAGTAATTACGGTTAATTTAACCAACGCTTTTCATTCAATGCACTTTAAGCATGACAGGTCATAATTCAACCTATACAAATCAGTCTAGCCATAAACCTGGTTCATTAACCCACGCAGAATAATTCGCTTGCTGGTAAACAACAAGATTGCTGCAAAAGGTTTAATTGGTAGTATTATCATATCAGCTAATTTATCAAATCCGTAAAAAATCCGTAATCAAATACTAAATTTTTGCTGTCGTTACGCTGTGCTGTTGGCTAACATTTATTGAACCGAAATCGAACTCCCTTCAATACATGTTCAAGGAGTATTGTCGATAAAATAACGTTGAATTGTCTCAGTTTCAGTTGTTATGCTACATGGCTAAAGTGTACCAAAGTCCTAGGATAGCGTGGGTTGGAATGGGGGGCGGGCGGTGCAGATTCCCACCCATACCGACTAAAAATCGGCCCCTTCAGCGATAAGGAAAACTTGCATTGCACCATTTTTAACATTTTCTGCTTTTAGCGATGGTAATTCAAAAGATTTCTAAATAATCGCTAAAAGCCCCTCGTTTTTGCTAATATTTGCCCAAAAAGGTAAAAAATCGCAATAACTGCTAGCTTTGGGGGCAGACCTCTGAAAATGTTGGAATTTTTCAGGAGTAGACTCCCTCACCAGAGTCAGGGTAGAATCTCTAGGAATTGGAACACGTGTTGATGTATGATTAAAGGTCTGCAAAAGGTCGATCTGATGTAAACCTTGAAGCAACTGCTTGCAACCGGTTATTTCCGAGTACCGTTTATATTCCGGATGCAACCGGAAGCTCTAGTACGGAATTGCTGTACGTTTAGTGTGCATTTGTTTTGTGAATGCTGAAGATCTCCTACTTTAGGCAAGAGCCAAACATAGACCTAGCTATGTACCCTTTTTTGAAAGCAGAGTATATGCCAATGTTTATAATAAATATTTACGGTCGCAGGATTTCATACCATGTCACAATTGCTACCTGTCAGCAATCGCAGTGATTACATATTTCAGGCACTGTGCTGCTGCTAAGAAGCAGTGTATGGTAGAGATGAGCACTAGTGGATGTTTTAGTCCCGGCTCTAAAATCTTGCTTGGCCCAGTCCGGCCTGGCCAGACGTGTGCAGGAGGAAAAATTCTGGAGGGGGAGTGAACTGGCGGCCGAATGCCTCCGGAAAACCAGATTTCTCGGTTTTTTGCCCAAAAAACGGAAAAATCCGGATTCTGGGGAGGAGTGAGGGACCCCTCTAGGGGTGTTGAAGTCCAGGTCTGGGGGGTCCACACCCCCTCCCCCCAAACACATGTATGGGCCCGGCCCGGCAAAGGTTTGGCCTGGCCCGTCCCACAACAAGCTGACAAAGTTACAGATCCGGTCCGGCCCGCCCAAAAAAAATTTCCAAAATTTTACTAGCAATATTATTTCAAAGGCTTCAGCAGGAAGGAAACACTAAATGATGCTGCGAAATGTAATTTCTGTCCAGTGCAACATAGGTAAACTGTACTAATGATAGAACTAGAAAGGGATTGACCCCTGCTGATTTCAAGTGGACAGAGTCATTAAGTTAATCCTTTCAATAGAAGAACTTTAACGTTGGTTGAGGGTCGTTAGCGCCAATCTGTTGTTATACTTGATTATTTATTATTTATTAATTATTTCCAAAAGGGGCTACCGTTTCTCGTGTCACGCAAGAGTCAACACTAGCTCTTGGATATGTCACTCGCCCCCTCTTTTTAAGTTGGTGGGTCTCCTTTTCCCCCATTTTCCCTTGTTTTTGTGTCACCCCGCTTTTATTTTTTGAATTTATGTGTCTCTCTTCTATTTTCTTCAGCTCATGTGTCTCGCAATGTGTATAAAGTTAAGTTGCCAATTAAAGTTAAGTTGCCAATTAGTCATTATTTTTAACTAAAATTATCCTGGTTTACACACTAATTCTAATTTTATAAATTTTTAGTCTTTTCTTCTGATATTTTGTTGCCGTCTACTTACTTCCTGATACATCGCCAGCGACAACAATGGTTCTTTTGCTTCCTCCCTATGAGTTCAGGCCTAGCGGTGAAGGCGTTGGTGTTTTAATCACAATGATTCGTGTGTTCGAATCTAACTAGAATCTATTTTTTCTTTACTTACCTCTTGAAACATCACCAGCTACAAACAAATGCGTTCTTTATTTTTTTCCTGTGGTTCCATGGGCTCGTGTTAGGCGTTGGTGTTGTAATCACATTGATACGTGTGCTCTGAGCTCTGGCGTTTGTTTTTGTCTGAGCTGTAGGGACTTAGGTAACTCGGTCCTTTTGCTTCTAAATAAGGAATGATAACGGTTTTACTCAAAAGAACTCCCAACTCTTGTCATTGGCATTCGGTTTTGTCTGAGCTTTGTGTAAGAATTTCTGTACAAAACCAATATCCAACAAAGCTTTCTATGAGACATATAAAATCAAGAAGGAACAGGACAAAATCTTAGATTCTAGTGAGAATTGAAGCCACGCTTCAAGCTTTTAACACGCCGATGCCTTCACCACTCGGCCGTGGAATAACTGAACATTTTAGTTGACGATAGAATTTGTTGATGACTTCATAGAGCATTTCACAGGTATGTGGCTTTATCTCTTTCATTTTCCCTAGTGATATCAAGAGTACATAATACATAAGAGTGTGACAGCATGTGAGCTCTCTGTTATCAGCTCTAGGTACATGCTATATTCGTTAACAGCTGACCCCCAACAAACGTGTATGCTCACTTCAAAGAAGTTCGCACGCTATCTTTAAGTTCTAAAGCTCGAAGCAGACACAAATTGGACGCACGCAGGCGTTGTGGTTTCGACCTTTAACACGTAAAGATACGTCGAGTGAGCGTACAGAAACGTGTACTGGGTACACATTTGTGGGGGGGTCAGTAGGTACACGTTTGTGTGGGCTGGGTCAGCCGTTAGCGTGCAGAGCATGTAGTTTGAGTTGATAACAGACAGCTTGCCAGCTGTCACAGTCTTATCTATTATGTACTCTTGCTGATATGTAACGATACCATTCACGTGGATTCAAGAAGGAAGCCTTGAGTGCTAATGAACATTCTTGTTGCAATATGCAAATGAGTTGTGTATGTAAACTGTTGCATTGTTGTGACTGTTGTCAGTGTTTCTAGTAAAGTCCTTCTAGTGCAGTGTCCAAACCCGGTTTACTGGAGATCCCACCGATTCTTCATGAGCTAGGACTGTTTGGGCAATAGCAGACCCAAACTAAATTAAAATTCAAAATTAAAATAAATTCAAATTTGTTGGCTTCATTAGCATTGCAATTGCTGTAGCCTAAAGCAAGGTTACTAAAAATAGTAAACCGAAATTTTGAACAAGTTCAATTAACTGTGAATCAGAGTCAATCAGTTGTGCTTTAGAATGTCCGAGCTGAAAGCCGAAACCCGATTTGGGTACAAACTGAAGTTGCGACGCATACGAAGACGGCCGAAGAGACTGGTCAAAGACGAAGAAAAGAAGAAAACGAAGATTTCAGTACTTGACTTTGGGATCTGTGACAACAGATCCACGATAATTCCTTTATCACAAATGACTCGTTTGGCTGTATTAGCTCTGCTTTTGCATGTCAAAACCCGTTTAGGGTAAGAAAACAAAACTATGATCCACGATGCTTGGATACACAGAAAAAAAAGCACATCTCGTGCTGGAATGTTTGAGGTCTGTGGCATACAGTTCCTCGATCAGCCTCAGCCACCCGAAAGGGTAGAAAAGGTTTAAGTTGACTGCAGTAGCTAAGCTATTGCCAGCTCAAGACCCGATTCGGGTAGATTACTATATGATGTATACTTTGGAAACTTTAGACTACTCTCAGTTTACCAATCACCCGATTCGCTTGTAAAATTTATTTGAATTTAAGTAAGCAAAAGGCTGCAAAGACGCTTCCGCAAATTATTGCTGCAGGTTATTGGAAATTGCTTTCACTCAAACGCTGATTGGCGACGATGCAATGATTTCGCAATTGCAGTTAACCTATGCTACAATTCAAATGAGCTACCCGATCAGGGTTAGCATGGTCAAACAGGTTGTAAATGATGATTGCTACCTCTGAGCCTAAAGCAAGGTTACTAAAAATAGTAAACCGAAAATTTTGAACAAGCTCAATTAACTGTAAAACAGAGTGAATCAGTTGTGCTTTAGAATGTCTGAGCTGAAAGCCATTATTCAAATAAATTTTATTAGTTTTGATAAAAATTCAATGATTTCGACCGCAGAAGGCCACTGAAATTCTAAACCGCAAAAACGAGAACACTGTATAGCGTTCATGCGAATTTTCAGAACGCTTCGGTTTGCTGGCACCATGCGAATAATGCTAAGCACAGCAGATTTTAAATAGATTTTGTTGCATCATCATTCTGTCAGGTTTCACATAGTCACGTCAGTTTGCTACTTCATTGCGACTTCGCCTGCTTCTGTCTCCAGTTCACCTTCGTATGATTTACACATGCTTCACGTTAACGGAACGTTTACTTTTACACAGATTTTGAGTATCCAGATCATTTTCTGAATATAGTGTATTCCGCCGCAAAAACAAACTTAGTAAAGGAGGGAATTTGTGAACAGAACTGCCAACAAAATCTTCAATGCGAATTACAAGAGAAAAACATCAGATTCCAGTGAAATATGACCCCATGCTGCGCGCGTTTAATGGGCCTTTACCACTCGGCCGTGGAATGATTTGAAGCAATTGCAACTGTTATTGCTCATACGAAGACAGCACCTCACATTTTATAATTTGGCTGTATTCTTACACAACAGCAAAGTTTGTGAACGCTTTGCTTTTTGGACACAATCTGAGACCACTGTTCAAAACATGATCATAAGTAACATGAAAGTTATCAAAAGAGAGCACACGCAGTAAAAGAATATTTCTGCACAAACCTATTTTCTAACTAAGCTTTCTATGAGACATAGAAAACACGAACGAAAGGACCAGGACATAAACTTAGATTCAAGTGAGCTTTGAACCCACGCTTCGACCGTTTAATACACCGATGCCTTCACCACTCGGCCATTTGTTTATGTTTCTCTACATACATCTCCGCCTTTGAAAATCAAGTGTCCCCATCGTACACTGACAGTTAACTTCTGATATTATTTATGAATGATATTATTGTGTCAAATTTTATTAAATTTCAAGACCAAAAATGCGTGAATCGGTAAATTTAAACCAAGACTGAGAAAATTATAAGCTAGCCGCCGAGATCTCTACCCATCGCTGTCGTTTGTAACGAAAGCCACCGTAAAGACACTTTTCACAAAGGTCTGAATCAATTTGTAACTGGAGGGAAGTTTTCGCAATCTGATTGGCAATTGGCTACCCCTTCCACTCAGATGTAAATTCTGGTCGAAGCGCCGTTTGCCAATAATATCAGGAAACGAAGCTTAGCAGCTTCTTTTGTTTCATCTCCTAATATAGAAGAAAATTATGAACTCGGGAATTTTTGGTTAGATTTTTGGTGGACTATCCCCTTTACAGAATTTATTTTCTTAAAAGTTTTATCATACACATCGTGCCAACAGCACAACAGCGAAAATTTCAAATTCAAGTACATCAGTCAAATTGAAGCCAATCAGAATTCGAGGAACGTAAAAACTCCGTAATTTCAGGAACTGTCTTTACAGGCTAGTCTTACTTTAACGTGGTTGCATAGTTCTTCCAATTCATAGAAGTGTGTGTAAGTTAGAAAAAATGACACCTAATAAGTGGGTTGAAGTATTCGATCTTTTGAGTACGTTTTTCGTTGTCTGTTACGTTAAACCTACCTTAAACACCTTAACCCTACCTTAATACCTTAATTAAATACCTTAATATCATACCTGCTACCTTAAATAAATAATTTGTATCTTAAGCTCTTTCAAGTCTGTGTTAATTCTTGCACCTTGAAGTGAATAACTAAGAAGTAATATCTGTTAATAATAATAATAATAATAATAATAATAATAATAATAATAATAATAATAATAATAATAATAATAATAATAATAACATCCAGTAGTACTAATAACTATTGTCTAATTAGAGTGGGCGAAATATGCTGCTTAATATAATATCGATACCTTCCCACGAATTCATAGCTGGATGGAACGATTACTCCAAAAATCAAGAGAATTGTGTTGCGTTTGCACGAAGTGTACGTTTTCAGGCTCCACGAGAGGACTAAAGCTGAGCAAACGTCGGGGCACTTTTTGTTAATTTGACCGCAGTGCCCATTTTTGCTCATACACTTGTATCAGCTGTCGCTACGGCATTGATTCAGGAGTGTTTCAATGCCAGCTGTCCCACTCTTATCTACTGTGTAATATTGCTTTCACGTTACAACTGTGCATTAAGCTTGTTATAGTATTGGCCGTGGCCTACAGGACAATGGCTATCGAAGGTATACACGTATTGGTTATTTAATTTTGAGTTATGCCTTATTGAAGCTCCATAAACTATTTTTCCGCATACGAGTTCTACAAAACAGCGTGTTTTGCAGTGGTGGTCGTAGTTTCAATACTAATTTAATTTGACAAAAGAAAATGATAATCAAATGCGTCTGTCATTTGACGAAATTTTTCCTCACAGAAGTCATGTCATCGCACAAATTATAATTAATAGTTAATTAATTACTCCAATTATAGTTGTTGGCGACTGTAGCTCTCGTGACGCCTGTCCTTCCCACTCTGCCTGTGTCGATACAGGGAAATGTGCCTGCGAAGTCGGATATTTAGAACAGAATAATGCGTGTATTCAGACTGCCAGTGGAAATTGTAAGCCATTAGCTTAAGGTGCTGGTATCGTTTTGTGTAAATTTGACCCTATAGGCTTTAATTCTTTATGAAAGTGGATGAAACTTTCCAACTATACTATTTCGGTGCTCTTTAACATTCTGGGACCAGTCCCGCATTTTTAGGTGCAAAGATAGGAAATTTTTGGTTTTTGCCATTATTCTCTCAGCACATAGTCGAGACACCAGATTGGTTGGTATGGCTGGAAAGGGGAACAAAAATGAACATTTTCGCTTTTACAACTTTTGAGCTATCTCTTGTGGTTAAGTCAGTATAAGCAAAAAACGATTTTTGGGGTCCAAAAATGGCCGTTTTCGAGAAAATCAGTTTTTTCAAAATTACTACCAAATCGTACGGACAATTTTGGTTTATTTATACTCGATCGATACACAGTCTCATTGCACATTTTGTCAATGCCAATTAGCCGGAGTTTGTTGCTCTAATCTGTAGATTTGGCCGAAAAACCATTTTAGCAAAACTGCGATTATTTTGTTTTGAACATCGATTTCTCAAAAACTACCCAATGGATTCGCGTGATTTTTGGCAGGATGAGAATTTGCACTATTGCGGAGGGACGGTTTTCTTGGTTTGAGCTAAAACATCTCCAGTTGCGAAAAACTCAATGCAAAGTTGCGAAATTTCGTGTCACCGCACATTTAATAGGTTTTCTTGACCGTTAAGACCTGCTGAGCCAAATCCAAAAAAATGTCCCTCGGCCCACATGTCCTTTATAGGACAGCACAGGAAAAAATTTTGGCCGATTCCACAGTTTTGAGAAATCGATGTTCAAAAATGTTTGGTCTATATTCAGCCTGTCAGATGTCAGTATGTCAGAAGATTTTCGCAATTTTTTGCGGATTTTTACTAGGTTCCTACTCTCGTGAGAATCTACAGATTATAAGCTTTAAAATGATGTATAAAGCTCTTTCCAACTCACAAAAGTGCGAAAGTTATGACGTTTCAAAAAATACCCACAAAAGCACTGCACAAAACGATACCAGCACCTTAAGTCCAGGTTCATAGTTCTTCGTTGTCGGTAATTAGAATCTCTGTAATGAGCTTTAGCTAAGTTTCCGACAGATTTTTACAAAACTGTTAAAACATGTCTGCTTTCAGTGCTACGTCAGTCCTTTTACGTAAGTGGTCTACAGCAGTGTGTAGCTTTAGTTGGCAGAGTTAATGTTAAAATTAATATTCTATTAATAACAATATTAATATTAGTACTAATAAAATAATTGTGGAAACAACATCTTGACACCAAAAGAGCCTTGTGCTCTTGCTGTCTCCACAAACACAAGTCATGTCTCGTAAAAGAACACTAGAACGAATTTGATGTTTATAGCTCTTGGAAAGTGCGAGTCCCGTGGCACCTGTTCATCGAATGCCGTTTGCATCGAGGAGGGAACCTGCGTCTGCATCGTGGGATTTAAGCTGGAGCGAAATGCTTGTGTGGAGGACAAACAGAGTATGTCACAGGTGGATTGCATGATTAGCCTAGTTGATAAAGCTCTCCGTTGGTGAACTTATACACGGCGGTTCGAATCGCCGCACACTGAAGATTTTTCTACTTTTTAGTTTTCATGTGACTGCTTGCATAAATATCATAGGTAGACATGATAAGCTTATTTTCAAAACCATTTTATGGTTTTTCTCTTATATCTTTCGTATGAGCCAAGGCATAATTTTTTTAAAAATAAGGAAATATGTCATTGATTAGAAAGATTTTGTGAACAAATAGCTTTTTGTAATAATTTTAGATGGAGGTAAGGAAACATTATGCCCAGGGTTATCTGGTTTTGATGACTCCCCCACCCCACCGTCCTGCTTTCGTGGTGCAACTTGTGAGGAAAAGGATCAGACCAAGTATTGTGTCTGTCAGCGAGGCTGGGGCGGCCGCCAGTGCAATGAACAGATTCCTGAGCAAAAGCCCACAAGTAAACACTAATTATGTATATAATTGGATATCCTAATATAATTAATGTTATATAATATAAATATAATACAATGAGATAATATTTACCTGTTTTAGTGTATACTTGGTTCATTATTTACATCTGTGTATAATCTTGTTTCAATGTGCACATTAGTTCATTATTTACATCTGTCTGTCAGCATTTTTCAGGTTGGTCAGTATTTCACCATCTCATGTAGTCCACTCATAAATGCCCGTTGCACAATTTCTAGCTTTGTTCAAAGAAATGGTACTAAAGGCAGGCTACTAAACCCCAATTCACAATTAAAGAGAAATTCACAATCGAAATTTAAGAAATTTAATTTATTTTATTTATTTAAATTTATTTCTGGTCGATCCTAGTTTCTGCTTTTCGTATTAAATGCCTACTATTCCTGTCACGGCGTTGCCGCTTACCAGTATAAGCATCGTCGTTACACATGTATTAACTGTTGTATGTGGACGCGGCATCGCATCGGGGCAGGGCGACCGCGGGGCTAAATCACGTCTTTGCATTAAATTTACGTAGTACTAACACGGCGTGATTTACTCGGGTTTAATTTAAAAAAAATTTATATAATAATATCTAATGTAACCAAACCTTTTAGAGCAATTTCTGACACCGTTAGTGAACGAAAAGTTTGTAAATGGTCGGCAGCCGGAGAGATCAATTTTTGCTCGCTATGATGCCAGTTCGCTTCAGGAATGCTCCTTGCTGTGTCAATCGATGCCCACCTTGTAAGCTAGAATTCTATAGACTAGGGAACCTAGTCATATTTTTATGAAAAGATTCCTTGGTGGCAAAATACCTCCAATTGAAATAAACCAAGGAATAAGACCAGTCGTGATGTTCTACTCTGATTGGGTTATTTCTCGAAAACAGTTGCGTCGAACCATATTTTGAATTCTCAAAAACTAGTTAAGAATGTTGAATCTGTATATAATTTTCCTTACCAGGGTGTTGTTGTTTCACATGTCGACTGCATCCAACTTTTCGTTTAGCTGGAAATAAGCGAAACCTGTAAGCTTAAGTTTAAGCTTTAACCTTATAGCTTAATGAAAATTGGATCGAAAAATGGTTTCCAGATTCTTAAGCTTAATATTAAGCTTTAACCTTATAGCTTAATGAAAATTGGATCGAAAAATGGTTTCCAGATTCGAATTCAGAGACCCTGCATTTTTGGTCAAGTTTTCAGTCAGGTCAATACCAGAAAAATTTTTTGGTTCCCTTTGACAAACTTAAAAATTGAAAATTTTTAAGTTTTTAAAACTTTGCAAAAGCTCGATCAGAAATGTATTCAAATTCATCCATGTCAAATTGGAACTGAATCGGTTAAGTTTTGCGAAAGTTGCGCTTAGGTGTGCGTCTGCCTTTAGAATCGCCGCTGACTATAAGATGACTAACCATAGAACTTGATAACTGATAACTGAGTTGACCATAAAATTGACCAGGTCCATAGATGTTTGTCAGGAAATTGTTTCGACACAAATATAAAAAACACATATTTCCTATACTATCGTGGCACTAAATTAATTTGATATATTATCCCGTCCTTTAAATAGTTGCTGCAACTGCAGCGGTTTTACTGTTTACAATGACTTTCAGCTGCCATTCCGTAAATTACGATGGAAATAGAATCTGTGAGATTCTTACAGTGCGATCCAACATTCATTTGAAACAGTGGATTCAGCCAAAGTGGGGTTGGACACATGCCTGTTGTAAGCTTCTACACTCTGGGCAAATTTCTTCTTTCGTTTATGTTTAAGAATGTCTCCAAATGGTTTCCTAATTTACTTTGTTCTGTTGTTTGGTTCAGCCTACAATGATTTAAAGGCTGTTGAAGTTGAAGAAATGAGAATAAAGATCATATTATTAAAGGGGTTATGTATTAATTTATTTACTTATTTCTATTTAAGGTCTATAGTCCAGACTAAAGAATGTCGAAAAATTCAATTACAACTTCATGTCTACGTTTGCTTTGCTGGCTGACATTGAAATAAAATGTTTTGTCAAAATCGTATCTTGCCAGTTTCGAAATAACCAAAAAGTCTTCACCAGTTTGCTGGTATAACTCGGGCCCCTGTTTTCTACCACTGGCACCCAAGCATTTTTGGAATAAAATGTATAGTGGAAATAACTTAACCTATTTTACTAAAAAATTAACCACACGGCGCCTGAGAGCTCCACATAGGCAGACAAGAATGCCATGAAGTTCAGTCCTGTTCAATCTAACTTCTGTTAGAGCTCAACGACAAGTCTTTCAAGAAGTGTGATGTTCAGCTCAAAAAACAGCTAACCAGGGAATGCCGCAGACAAATAGCAAAACCGAATCGGATTTTTTGCTGATTTTCCATTTGTATAAAATTTAAAATATGAATCGTACGGTTTTTGAGCATTGCCTACAGAATTTCCTGCAGGTCAGCTAAGGAATATTGACCCATTTGGGGGCCAACTTGTTACAATAGTTTGCACAACCGACGAACCTGCCCAAGACCTACTTCGTTGTAAAGTTGTCTTTTTTCTAACTTCCGCCGTTTGTACAGATGCTGCACTGTAGATTGCAAGACTCGTTTGACTGCAAATTTTGGCACAACCAGTCAACACTCAGCTGCAATTTTCCGACACGTTTGTACAGGTTTTCTGTGTAGCTAGCATTATTCCATGCTGACAATTAATTGTAGTTAGCCTTATTAAAACTGGCAAAATTAAAGCCAAAATAATTCCTAAATTGCTGAAGTTAAATAGCAAAGCTTTCTGTAAATAGCTACAGTGAAACTTGTGTGCCATACAATGTCTAGGTTATTACGTTTATGCTTAGTCTAGTTTGAATCTAGCCTTAATAACGTTAATTGACATAATAATTACAATCACACAGAAACCCATAATAGTAAACTCCAACTATAGGCTGCCAATCAGTAACTACTAGTCAATTCGCTGGCCGGCCATCGGTTAGCTGGCCAGCCGAGGACCAGCCCTGGCCAAGCCAACCAGGAAACATTTCGGTCAATCCCTCAGCCCTCTTTTGTCAACCAGTAGGCTGATAGATAGGCACAAAACTCCGGCTAATTTTGATACCTTGATCCTAGCTGGGGGATCAGTCAACGCCATTAAAATAATGAGCTTTCCAATTGCACACAATTGAGCTCCGTGTCCTCTCTTTGATAGGTGGTAGTAGTCAGTCCAAGTCCATTACAATTTACATTACCTATTATTAATCTACAGTTGCAATATGGTTAGATTTAAAGCTTATATATAGGCGTTAATTCTAGCAGAGTGTGCTACAGTCCTAATTGTTGTTGAAGATCCCTATCTATGTCTCACCATGTTTATATGGCTATGTTAAGGTTAATACTTGTCTCTGTCCCTTTACATCTGTAGTCCCTAAGACCCCTTACTGGGGAAGGGAATGGCTTTTGTCCAAAATCTTTTTAGACCGGCGGAGGACAGGGTAATAAGATCACCGAGTCATTTTTTAGACCGGGTCACCGAGTCATCGGATCAGGAGCTCGATCCGATCTTGACCAGCTCATTTTTTCAAATTTAAATGGTTTCTGTTCATTAATCATAAAGAAAAAATGAAAAACGTCTGCCAGCAGTCACTAAGACCGAAGCCTTAGTCCGAACAGGAGAGAGCCAATCGGCACTGTTTATTAGCGAGTTGGCCGAGCAATCGACCAGGGAAGGTTTCAATTGTAGCTGTCGCATGAATGATTCACTGATTTTTGGTTTTTCGTCTTCTTTTTTCTTTTTATCTTTCGGTCTTTGTCAGCCTAGAGACAAAAGGGTAAAAACTTGGAGACACGGATTTTAATTCCGGTTCACGCTTGTCTCTCTTTTTGGCTCACTCGTCACTTGATTGCCTCTTGTTCAGTAGACAAAACAATAACTATACATTCTGAACTAAGCAGCACCTAAAAAGACCTATGATGGTATCACCTACCTAAATCCCACATTTCATTCTCACTCACTCTTAATCAAACATCAAGTGAAAGTGACCAGTCAGACCTCAGAACTACTGGAACTTATGCGAGGTCTGAACCGCATTCGGTGCCAGCGTTTCTCCCTGGCGGATGGCGGTCCACCAAACATAAATCCAGTAGGCGTTTGGTCTGGTGAAACGCTCTTGAAAAACTCTTGTAGAAGTTACAGGACTTTCTATAGTTTTCCACAAAAGTGCTCATGTGCGATCAGTCACCAGCGAAGCTCGTATTTTCCACAAATGTAACTTTTCTATTTTACCGGCCTTTCGAATTCTTAGAATTACAAGAGTGTACTGTAGAAAATACAAAAATTGTAGCTTTTGCAGGAGCTTGCTGTAGAAAATACTGAAGAAACCTGTGGGTTGAAGAACCTGTAGTTTTTGCTGGATAAACCTGTATTAATGGAAAAGGGGCGTGTGCCGTGTGGCCAATCTCAAAATATTCCGGCAGGAAGCAACTGTTACTGACGAATTACGCACAGGGTGTTTGTTGAAAGACCGAAAACTTGAAAAACTTCCAAAAAAATTCAGTCTTCGAAAACTATGTGATCACTGTCTCCCATCTATACTCAGATTGCATTAACAGCGTATCTAGTAATAACCTGTAGAGTAAACCTGTAACACCAGTGACAACTACAGGTTCCTTTAGTTATAAATACTCGTATTCCATTGTACCTAAGCAGATTTGGTGAACACTACCAACGATGTCCTTTAGAAATTACAAGACTTAACCTGTAGTTTCTAAAAAACCTTCTGTATTTATTATTCACAAATGTGATTCCTGTAGTTTCTACTGGTGTTTCTACTACTAGTTTCTACTTATAAGCGTGATGTTAGGTGGTGTAAACCAGTCTTAATAAGCGTCAAGTTGACACCGCAAATACCAACGGAGCGCTTACCAGAAGTTTGATTTCTTGTCAAGAGTTCTTTGAAATATGTGTATCTCTATAGTACCTCCATTAGTAGTTATTCTCTAGTTTGGCTTAGCCTGTAGAAAAGGCATTGCTGGTGCAATGCATGAGTCCGTCAAACTTCGGTTACTTGGTTACATTTGACACAAATGCTTCTTGACAGAGTTTATGCATGGTTTCCTACTTTTCCCTTCTTGCCTGGTGCATTGGCAGTGTGTTCTACAAACTTAGCAGCTCTATGTAATCCAGTGTATAGTCCTAAGCAACCAGATGTAGTTAAATTTGCGTTGTGCGAATCTTTGTAACCAATTGATCTGTAAATTGCACTAAACCTAAACCATGTAAAGCGCGAACACATTCTTACTATACCTTATTTCCTGACTGAAACTTTGCCTCTATTACAACATTTTCTCAGCTATTCTAGTGTGAGGTACTGTGCGTGTGCCTCTGTAATAAACTATGTCGGACTTCAGTAAACGATTGCAAGTAGGTGCTCAGTGTGTGATATCCAGTCCTAGCCAATTGAGAGAAGATGCGAGAGTACTGTAGATTAGCGAGTAGATTAAGATAGAACTACTTGTGAGCCCTAAGCGACCGTCCCTAAAGCCGATAGACCAAATACCGCTAGATTTTATTTTACCAAATACAAAATGCTCACACCAACTTTGAAATAGACATACGAGATTAATATAAAATACAAAAAGGGGCACAATAAGCAGATGCAAAGTACACAAGGGAGGGCTTTACCCAACTCCCAAATACTTAAACCTTGCCCAACGACTCATACCCACTAGTAAATCGCCCAACCCCGACACTGTTGACACTCCAACTGAACTTAAGCCTACACGTTTCTCACTTATATATACTTTATGCTACTGGTGTAGCTAGCCCAAAAAGAAATCACTTTTATCATTCATGAATAAGACAATTGTCAAAATAATTCAAAGTTGTATAATTTCATCAAATAGAATATACTTTACGTCACACATATGAAGATAACACCACATGTACTTTTCAATGCTGCGCTGCTGTGCAGCTAGCTACTAGTGCCCTAATGGGTAATATCCCACAAAATACCCCCTCTTTTCCGCCGCCGGCCCCCCGCGCGGCGATCAATACGGGTGCCACAAAGAATTAAACAATGGTAAAATTGGATTACATTAGTTTTGAGCGCTCAAGTAGTAATTTTAGAGATAAAACAGACTGTTAGAACTAGCTATAGTAAAAAATGGAGCCAAACGATCCCCATTTGCCTGCGAACTACGCGGCTCACAGACGAGTCCGGACTGACACTTCGGACTTGGACTGGGTAAAACTGTGTCGACTGTGACCGAAACTAGACGCGAAACCAACTTAGACAAACGAAACAAACATACGAAACGAACAACTAAACAAAACTACTGACTAAACTATACTGACTAAACTAGACTATTGACGACTTTTGAACAATAACCACATACATTTTGAAAAACAGTACAACTAGACACCCGTATGGACCCCCACGCGCAAGGCCGAACAGACAGAAAAGACAGAGCACAACGGGGACACTACCCACCAGGGAACCCATCCCAACAAATACAAACCCCGCGAAAGAAACCCGACGAAAATTCTATAAAAGATAACAAATGTAATGAGTTACTAGCGGTTTATTATGCATAGAGGATAAGATAAACACAAAAATCAGTAGAAATGTAGAAACAAAAATTAAAAACAATAAGGCAAACTGGTAGATGGCAAAACATGGCCAAGAAGAAAACAAGCTACCAGAAAATAGCTACCACACATATATGTAGGGAGCGCCCAAATGAAAAATCCAGTACTCAAAATTTAAGGGAACCCTCCCTATGTGTAATAACAAACATCAGAAGAACAAAAAAACCCCCCGCTATACACGCAGAAAAATGGAATGCAAAATCACAACAAACAAAATATATGGGGAAGTGGAAACGTCCTAGGCGTGCCAATGGAAAGGACCACGACTTCACAAGGGAGCAACCAGGCAGACCAGAGCACACCGGGAGCTCACAGACAATAAACACAGGTTCTGAATAGAACCCACCCAAAATAGTTCAAAATGGCTGAAGCCAGACAAAGTCCAAAGCAAAAAGGGCGCACATGGCCCACCAAAAAACAGTACAGAAAATAGTCAACCGGGATTCTGACAAAACCCGGGAAGAACCAAGTAGGCCAAGCGCGGCCACACAGCAGTAGTAGAGGCCAGGAGGCCACGATATAGGTGTGAGGACCAAACCCCACCACAGAGCAACGGTCAGAAACAGAGTCAAAGACAACAGCTGGCCTGACAAAAGAATGGAACTGGCCCAGCGGAACTGCCAAGCAAGGCAATCCACCCCAGATACAAAAGAAGAAATCCAGCTCCCGACCACACCACTGCCGCAAAACCGACCCCGACCAATACCACTAAGCTTCCCGGCGCATCCAGACCAGAGAAAACAGAGGCCCTGCTCCATGTTAACATCCATCGTGGGAGGCACGCCTGGCGCAACTGGGGGTATGGGATCCGTACAAGAAAACAACCATCACCTAAACACAAAAACAAAAATTAAAGTACTGTGAATAAAGCAATACCAGTATAGAATCAATGCAATAAACAGTAAACAAAACTATTCACAAAACACAGCATAGATATTATAAAGCCCCTCAACTGTAGCATGGTCGCAGCGGTGTGAGTACCCCAAAGATGACCCAGTTTTAGGTAACAACCTTCGGAGACCCACACCACGGCGAAGACTCGAAAACTGTAAACTACTAGTCAGATGTAGACAGATAAGAAACAGGAGTCTGGGGGGGGGGACGGTTCACTCCGTGTCCAAATAGACCAAATACCGCTAGATTTTACTAAACCAAATACAAAATGCTCACACCAACTTTGAAATAGACTTACGAGATTAATATAAAATACAAAAAGGGGCACAATAAGCAGATGCAAAGTACGCAAGGGAGGGCGTTACCCAACTCCCAAATACTTAAACCTTGCCCAACGACTCCTACCCACTAATAAATCGCCCAACCCCGACACTATTGACACTCCAACTGAACTTAAGCCTACACGTTTCTCACTTATATATACTTTGTGCTACTGGTGTAGCTAGCCCAAAAAGAAATCACTTTTATCATTCATGAATAAGACAATTGTCAAAATAATTCAAAGTTGTATAATTTCATCAAATAGAATATACTTTACGTCACACATATGAAGATAACACCACATGTGATTTTCAATGCTACGCTGCTGCGCAGCTAGCTACTAGTGCCCTAATGGGTAATATCCCACACTAGGGCTTTCAAATGATGCCCAGACAAGCGCGATCCGAGAACTTGGGAAACTACCGGGCCCGGTTTCAGAGGCTGGGCCAACCGGGCCTGTCGGGCTCAATTTGCTCAGTCAGGGACCTGCTGCCACCCGGGCTTTCAGTCTGGCTTAGTAGCGGGCCCGGGCTTTGGAGTCCAGGCCTATCACCGGGCCCGAGGATTTAAAGCCGGGCCAAGGAGCGGGCCCGGGCCTTGGGTCGGGCCTGTTAGCGGGCTCCGGGCTTTGATTGGGCTTTGGGCCTAGTAGCGGGCCCTGGGCTCTGGGCCGGACCTGGGCCGGGCCAGGCTAGGGCCCGGGCCCAGCCTGGTCAATTTCTTATCGGAACAACCCAGGTATGTCTCCAGGTGTCCGGGAGCACTTCACCCCACCCTACCCACACGCAAAAGTTTAGCAAAATCGGTCAACCCAATCAAAAGTTGGAGAGCAGATACATTCAGCAAGAAATAATAATAATAAAGAAACAACGGACCTACCCAAATTAAAGGGTTGTCTTTTTGTGAAAAAATGGCAACCCAATAATGATAAAAGTATGACCCTGAACACTGCTTGTTGTGTTATGTATCTATTTCCCCACTGAAATCGGACCTCGCATAATCAAGGAAATTTGGGTAACGGTCAGATTTCGATTAACGGAATAATTGTGGGTTAGAGGCTTTTTCGTGGTTATATAGTAGCATGAGCAATAACGTCTAGAGTAATCTTCACGAATCGAAACTCGACGTTTAGGTGCTACCCGATCTGTTTTTATTTGTGTTGAAGATTAATTACTGTTAATCTTCAAGTTTAAGAAGCTGTTTAGGTTCGGTTGGTTAGTTTGATTAGTGTTATAAAGGGTCTTATCTGTGTATTGTGCCTATCAAAAGATTTTGAATACACGATTTAAGCGAAATTCCGCAGAATTGAGGTAGCTACAGTTCCAGCCAAATGTTTGAGCATTAGCTCCATAGCTACTCAAGAAGACACTAACTTTAAATGATTCTTTAGACTATTCTCCTCTAAACGATTCCAAGTACGATGCTAACTGGCAGATTTCTGCAAACTTAATGCTGTAACCGACAACGAAAGCTTGGCTAAACTACCTTTGTTCTGCGTGCGTAGTCTCGCCACAATGGTGCACTCAAAATTTTTTCACAGACGCATATCCTACCAAAAGCACATAAGAACGAAGTGTCACACTCTTAGCTGTGGTTTGGTATGACTTCTCCCGACTCTGAATTGGCGCAATGATTATGATTGGTTTCTTACAAGTTCAACTATTATCTAGTGCCAAAGAATGCAAGCGTATGCGCATCTATACAGCAATTTACTTGTACAATTAGACCAAATAGTAAGAAAATTGGAGATACATTCGCTGGTGTATACATATATTTTAATTAATATTTGAAAAAATTATTTAAAAATGTAGTTTTTAGTTTGGTATATAGAATTTGTTAAGAGTTTAACGTCAATGGATTTTGGGAATTAACCTTATTCTAGTTTATTTTATTTTGCTTTGGAATAAGAAGTATATAGGGTTGATCAGTAAAATTTTATTAATATTAAATTCAAACGCGGTTTTCACGGCAACCTCATTAAAGAAAATTTTGTAAACAG
>JASAND010000457.1:0-22165 GCA_030248195.1 Trissonchulus latispiculum | reverse complement strand
CTGCTATGTATACCCTAGTAACCGTGTTCACGCAATGTAACATGCTATCCTAGTTGTCATCCATGCTAAGTATAAATCTGTGTAGCCACTATCCTAACTTACCATGAACAGCTTTGGTCCTCAGAGCATGTCTGCACATGGTTTGTCCATTCTTTACGGAGAATCCAAGCCACTTAGGTCCATATTTTGGGTGTCGGTGTTCGCATTGGCTGTCCTGTCTGGATTGACGTTTTTTGCAGTAAAAATGCTGCAGTATGCCCATTTAACCACTGCTGTGAAAATCAAAGTAATATTGAGTGGGGGTAAAACATTTAATAGAGGGTAGCATCAATGCCCTGTTAGAATTTGACTGGCGGGTTTTTTGCAGAAAAGAGTCAGGTTTAGTATGAGTACAATTGAGCTGGGGGCTCCGATTTCCGCCAAATAAAAATAAGTTTATTTCTGTCCCTTTCTTCAACAAATATTTAAAGGAGGAGAAGTCAAAATTATTTAGGGTTTAAGGTGCTGGTATCCTTTTGTGCAGTGCATTTGTGGTGATTTTTTTAAAGCGCTATCACTTTCGCAATTTTGGGAGTTCGAAAGAGCTTTATACATCGTTTTAAAGCTTATAATCAGGACATTCACATGGGCTTACGAAACCAGCAAAAATGTTCCAATATACTGACATCTGACAGGCTGAATATCGACCGAAAATTTTTGAACATCGATTTCTCAAAACTGAAGAATCGGCCAAAATTTTTTCTTGAACCATGATATGCAGCACATATTGGCCGAGGGATTTTTTTTGGATTTGGCTCAGCAGGTCTTAACGTTCGAGAAAATCGGCCAAATGCACGGTAACACGAAATTTCGCAACTTCACATTGAGTTTTCTTGCTACTCGATAAGTTTTATCCCAAACCAAGAAAAACGTCCTTCCGCAGAAGTGCGAATTTTGATTCTGGAAAAAATCTCCGGAATCCGTCGAGTAGTTTTTGAGAAATCGATGTTCGAAACAAAATAACCGCAGTTTTGCCGAAATGGTTTTTTGGCCAAATCTCTAGCATAACGCAATAAAGTCGGGTTAATAGGCATTCATAAAATGGGCATTTCGACGCTGTATCGATTGAGTATAAATAAGACAACTATGTCCTTTACATGTGGCAGTAATTTTGAAAAAATTGATTTCCTCAAAAATGGCCATTTTTTGACCCTAAAATCAGTTTTTTGCTTATACTGACTTAACCACTGGAGATAGATCAAAGGTTGTAAAAGCAAAAATGTTCATTTTCGTGCCCTCTTTCCAGCCATAACAACCAATCCCGTGTCTTGTCTACCTACTGAGAGCCTAAGGCCAAAAACCAAAACTTTCTTATCTTTTGGCCTAAAAATACGGGACTGGCCCGAGAATGTTAAATAGCACGGAAATAGGTTATGTCGTAAGTTTTAGCCATTTACTTAAAGGATTAAAGCCGTGTGAGTCAAAAATACCCGAAAGGAAACCAGCACCTTAAATAAAAGTTCATATACAACTGTTTGTTGTGATAAGGTGGTAAATCCAGTACGAATTACATATACATCCTGTTGGTTAATAGAATTTCGTGTATGCTTTGTTCCACCATGAATTGTTTTATTTTCTTTGATTTTTGCAGTACTCTAGGAATGGAAGTAAAAACTTGTGTTGCAGATAAGTAAGCCAGGTTCAAAGGTTCCTTTTCCGCAGATAACCGTCTGTAATGAGAATCCTTACAAATCCAGTGCATTGAAAGAGCTGCCGAGTCTACAGGCATTGGTAGGCATCTATTCTGAATTTGGTTTAAAGATGAACACCTTTCTGCGTTTAACACCGTGAATAGTGGGCTACATAGCTAACAGCTAGGGTCAGTTGTAATTAAACACACACATGATAGCTAAAATGTTATGCTATAAACCCCCCATGGGAACTTGATGAAGGAAAAGAGTGATAAATCTAAATAAAGAAGGGATATGATCATATGTCCGTTTGTTATTGAACGGTTTAGGAGGATGCTCTACTCCAAGTCGGTCCTAATCCTTGACTCTTTTCTTCACGTCTTTCAAATCTTGGTTTCAAGCGTTCACTAAAGTCCCATTATTAATGCATGCTAGATTCGGCTATATTACTTTTGCGCTTAGCGTTAAAAACAGCACATATTAGGGTATTCATTCTAAAACGTGAAACATGGATAATATTTATATTCAGTTGTGACCCACCGGCGGGGCACATTGTCGTGAACGTGTTAACAAACTTGTAACCGTGTGGTTTCTTGATATCTATAATTGTCAGTATATATTCAATGACTAAATGAAAGAATATTTAGAAAGCAAGCAGTGTAGTAAATAAGAATTGATTTTACTACAGACAGAAGCTTACAACACCATAACAAATGTTTTGGCAGGTTCAGACAATCAGACATCCGAATTGTCGATGAAGCGGAAGAAGCGAACAGGTATATATAACAAATAAAAGTTGTAGGTCTCAGTAATATTTGAAAACAACTCGGTTGCCAACTAGTGCTGCTGAGTGTTGACCTGTTGGCTTGGTAGCTTTGCCGGAGTCACGGTGAAATTTTCTGCCTAGAAATCTCCCCGGAAAATTTCATCCTGTTCAGCTGTAATTAAATATTAACCAGCAATTTTCAACTTTCCAACTAGGTAATTTCTTTTTCAGACATATTCTTATTAATTGAAGCAAGAGTACATAATAACCAAGAGTGTGACAAGCGCCACACTCTTAGCTATTAAGGCTGGGGACATCATCTGCACGATAACGGCTGACCCCCTGCACAAATTAGACCCCAGTGACCCCTCCCACAAATGAGTACTTGGTACACAGTTGTGTACCATCACTCGCTTGTATGCTTATGCGTTGAAGCTCAAATGTAGCCAGTTGCTGATAGAACGTTTTTGGCTTCAACACATAAACATACAAGCGAGTGATGGTACACAAATGTGTACCAGCTACTCATTTGTGGGAGGGGTCACTGGGGTCTAATTTGTGTAGGGGGTCAGCCGTTATCGTGCAGATGATGTCCCCAGCCTTAATAACTAAGAGTGTGACGCTTGTGGCTTGTCACACTCTTAGTTATTGTATGTACTCTTGTTGAAGTGAATTTTTATTTGTTGCCCAACGTTAGTTAACTCGTTATTGTTGAAGTTGAGATAACACTATTTTTTGAAGTTATTTCATTCATCCTCAACAAATAATAAATTCCTCAAAACTAAGATTATATAGATTTGCTCTGAATTCTGCCGTTTTAGAGATGCAACACAATTTTGTGGTAAAGTCACAATTATAGAAGTGTTCAATGAGAAAGATAAAATAAGTGCACTTGATCATTACTGTATTATATCTATGTTACTTGCCGTGCTCCCTTTACATTTATTTGAGGATTCGATTCCAGAAATTCTTAAACTCAAACGAATCAAAGAACGGAGAAGTAGAGAAAAATTAAAGTTGAATTAATTGAAGTTAAACAAAGTTTTTGAGAATGCAGAGAAAATCTATATTAATCTTAGTTTGGAGGATTTTGTTGTTTCTTAGTAGTTGAGGCCTTAAATAATTTCATAAAAATAGTGTTAATTACGCTGGGCAATAATTAAAAATTCAACTCAATAAGATAATATTCTGACAAATTAGTTGGAAAGTTGTATGTAGATTGCTGTTAGAAATAAGCTGAACCGTAAAATAATTTTCCTCAGAAAGATTTCACCGCTGATATTTTTCCGGGGGAAGGATTTCACCGTTAAAATTTTTCTGGGTGGAAAATTTCGGATCTGTTCAGCATAACCCCCCAGGAAATTTCGCGAAACTTGACCAAAAAAGCTGAAATTTGGTATGGGCATGTTTTCGACCACGCTTTTTGATTTTGAAAAATTAGGTTTTTTCGATTCGTAAGAGGGGGACCAAGGGGAGACGAAAAGTTTTTGTCTTCGATTTTGCTGAATGGTTGTATTCAGAGATTATCGGAGTCGTAGAACACGAATCTGAAATCTGTTTTTCGATTCAACGTTTTGTAGCTCAGTATAAGCTTACATCTTAAGCTTAAAACTTTAGCTTATACTGAGCTAACGAAAAGTTGAATCGAAAAACGCATTTCTGATTCGTGTTCTGCGACCCCGAAAATGCCTGAATACAACTTTTCAGCAAAATCGAAGACAAAAAAGTTTTCCGTTCCCTTACGAATAGAAAACATCTAATAGCGCGAAATCACAAAATTTGCGATATTTGAACTCAGCGTGCTCGCAAACATACCCATACCAAATTTCTGCTCAATTGATCAAGTTTTACGGAGTTTGGGGCTGGGGGGTTTCCTGAAAAGATCCAAAATTTCTAGGAGGTGGAAATTTCGCCGTGAGGCCGACTCCAGCCAGCAGGTCGATACAGGCCGGTCAGTACAAATTTTGCCCTATTTTTTGGTGAATTTTGCAAAGGCTTTTGCAGTAAATGGTGCGTTATAGTTAACGTAGGTATAGCAGACATTTCAGAAACTATGTATTATGTAATTCCACATGATAGGTTTTCTTTTCTTGTGTGATGGATGGTGCATTTTTCACCTTTCAGCTTCTTGCCCGGGATTGATAACCTTATGGCGTAAGCGCAATGATGCAACAGGAGCATATGTGTATACTACGAATGAAAATGAATTTAGTGACACGTTTAAGCTGAAAGAGACGGTTGGTTATTGTTCTACTGAAAGCGAGTTTGCCGGCATCACAATGACTCCATTGAAAAGAGCCAAACTTCCTAACCGTCCAAATTACTACACAACTGCGAATTCTGAGGCATACAAGAAAGCAATAGCTAACGGTTACCAAAGTGATATAGTACTGTGCTACGTTCTGACAGAAATTCCAACTTTCAGCTCAGAGTATTACGAACGAGTTTATTCACTTGCAAACAGCGGTATCCAATATCTAACGAGCAATACTTCTGATAAGATCAACCTTGTATTCAGTCAGGGATGGAGTTACGAAAGAATGGACTTTTACATCTTTTCTCGTGGCGATGCGTGCCAACTGACTTCTTCAGGTTATATTAATGTTCATTGTAGCTAAACATTCTGTATCAACAGCTTTAAATATTGGGATCCTAAAATCTTTGCTTGCAGAATAATTTGTTAGAATTTAATAACCATTAATCTAGGTCGAATTTGAAGATGCAGTTGTGTTAATACATGATTAATTTACTGTCATTTTGGATTTTTTTTAAAAACTAAAGCTCTTCTTATCAGCATTGCATAGTATCCCTTATTGAACAACTTAAATTGGAGATAGATTGGAGGTAGAAGCACAGGCAGAAGATTTTAAATAATGCTACAATACCGTTTAGTTGTAAGTGTTTGTTGCTGTCCAGTTTTGTATTTGGCAAAACATGAGAAAATTAGGAATTCTTTGTGTAAGCAAGTTTTACCAACCGGAAGTATTACTACAAGCTATATACAACAGAATTATTAAGCAGGTCTCGGATTTTCTATCTATTTGCAGCTTGTTAAACCCCAATCTCCAGTAAAGGCTGTTGCAACCACACGTGACTAATTCGATTATGGGATTTTCATTTTGAGATCGCACCACTTGTTTAAACAAACTGTACTAGTTAATTAATTACAGTCGTTTAAATTGAGAATATATCTACTTATTCAGAATGTATTGATCTTCCGTTTTATGAGAAATCCACTGATCTGCCAGGATTGCTACAGGACAACTTGTACACAACATCTTCATTAGAGGGTGGCCAGTTGTACAACATGAAATCCACCTTGGGCTACTGTACAATAAGTCCGATCGAAGGTCTCGAAATGGTACCTCTTTATCGAAGCTATCATTTCACAGAGAATCGTCATTTCTACACACCTCTTAAATGTAATTACAAAGTATATATATATATATATATATATATATATATATATATATATTGTGAAATATTCGTTAGAATTAGTATTAATTTCGTAAATTATTTCCATGAATGATGATGCTAAATTCAAACTTTAGCTACGTTAGTAGTTTTCCAAAATGGAGTCACTTGATGATAAGTTGGGGTGTTTAGTGTGTCTTGTTTGACGACTAGCAATAGTTGGTTGGGTCGGGATCTAATCCAGATTATTGGCAGCTGAGACGTATTTTGTGATTTTGGTTGTTCAGTTGGTTTGGCGATTCATTTGTTCGTGCTGTTTTCCTTATATTTGTGAAAAATGTCATTTGATAATTTTGTGTAAATTCTAAAATTAAAGTATCGTGTTAAATCTGCTAGTTTAATTAGGAATTTTATTAGTTAGGCACGAGGAGGAGCGGTAGGCATACACTACCGATTGTGAACCTGCAACTAGTTAGACAAGTCTTGTTTATTAGTCATGAAGCACCAGTACAGACACTAACTTCCTTTTTACAAATTGGCGACCGTGAGATGCGGTAAATGCCTATTCTTTCGCCTCCTCATACTCGTGCCAGATCAAAATTATTAGCAGATAAAGTTTCTCTTTTTGATCATTTGCCTGCTTTTCAGGCTCCTGAAGTTGACGATAATTTTATCATGTCTCAGTCTGCCGGCCCCAGCAGTTTGGGGGTTGGGGGGGATTTTCTGTGACTTTATACCGGTGATTGCGGGTATGTAGTGTGGTCAGCTCGGTGGTTCGAGCTTGTTAGAACTTTTGTATGAGTTGTGTGGTGTCTTGGCATTGTGCCTTGGAACTGGTTGTTGGTGGTTTGGGTGGTTGTGATGTTGGGTGGATCTGAGTGTGGGTGTGTCCACGGTTGGTGACGGGCATGTCTTGCCCCTAATTGACTGTTTGTTCGCCTGAAGACTCCTGTCCTGGGCCTAGGCTTGCTGTTGATTGTCCTCTGTTCCCCATATATATATATATATATATATATATATATATATATATATATATATATATATATATATATATGTTGTGTTTTGCTGATTTCTTCGATGTGGGGGGGGAGTGTTTGCAGTTAGGGATATGCGTGGGTTGGGGGGAGCCTTGTGGTGAAATTTATTTAAATTTTGTGAAACATTGTTGTTTTTCTTACTTTCCTTGAACGTCGGAGGTTTCGGATTGTCTTTATTAGGGCGCCCGCTACCTTGGCTGGGCCATTGTACTGTTTTGTTTTCTTTTTCTTCTTTGTTCTACTACCAGCTATAATCATGTTGTATTTTACTCATTTTTGTTCTTTTCAGGTTCTAACTGTCTGGTTTGTGTTTCACTTTTCTGTCCGAAAACGAACACGATACTTTATTCTTCAAAATTCTTTCTTGTGAAATTCTTGCCATTTTGTCTACTGCCATGATGTTGCCACCATGTTTGATTCGGTGTTGCTTTATATCTTGTGCTTTATTACCGTCGTGCTTTATTCATAGAATCGACCTTTATCTGGCATTGTTCATAGTCTATATTTTCCGGTTAGTCTGTATAGTGGGGTGAATCATTAGGTTACTTCTGTCTGAGGTTTGGGAAATTTTTGTTTTTTCATCATAAGTTTGGCCTGTGTACATATTTGTCTGGCGTCGTCTTCCGGGTATGTTTGTTGTCTGTATGTGTTGAATGTTGTTTGTTGTCAGTGTGTTGTCTGTCTTTGTGTTTCTTCTTTATCGGGGCAAGCACCGGTAGTGGGCCCGTGTGTGTGTTGTGGTGCTTTGTTCCCATTGTCAGCCTCTGGGGAGGTTCTCCAGTGTAGTTTTACGGTGTTTTCAAAATTCTCACACGCGTTTTAGCAAACTAGTACCTACGATTTCTTTCTTAACCTAAATTTTATCCTACTAATACGCGTACCGCGGCGGGGGCGCGCGGGCCAAAGAGGGGGTAATTTGTGAAATATTCGTTAGAATTAGTATTAATTTCGTAAATTATTTCCATGAATGATGATGCTAAATTCAAACTTTAGCTACGTTAGTAGTTTTCCAAAATGGAGTCACTTGATGATAAGTTGGGGTGTTTAGTGTGTCTTGTTTGACGACTAGCAATAGTTGGTTGGGTCGGGATCTTATCCAGATTATTGGCAGCTGAGACGTATTTTGTGATTTTAGTTGTTCAGTTGGTTTGGCGATTCATTTGTTCGTGCTGTTTTCCTTATATTTGTGAAAAATGTCATTTGATAATTTTGTGTAAATTCTAAAATTAAAGTATCGTGTTAAATCTGCTAGTTTAATTAGGAATTTTATTAGTTAGGCACGAGGAGGAGCGGTAGGCATACACTACCGATTGTGAACCTGCAACTAGTTAGACAAGTCTTGTTTATTAGTCATGAAGCACCAGTACAGACACTAACTTCCTTTTTACAATATATATATATATATATATATATATATATATATATATATATATATATATATATATATACAGGGTTTTTTTGCGTCCAGATGTGCGTCTGGACGCAAAGTTTCTTATCCGGACGCAATGAAATTTTAACTGGACGCAAGCTAGACGCAACATTATTCCGGGAGAAAATTCACTTTTGTAAGAGTAAAATCTTTAAATGTTTCCAGTACCAATTTTTCCGTTTTTTCCAAAAATTTCTTCAGGTTCTGGGGGCTCCGCCCCCAGACCCCCGGTGTTTTCCACTTTGTCATGGAATGCCAAGGTGCAAGGTCATGCTTCAATGTTACTCAATGTTATTTATTAAGTTGTTGTCCACCTGCATCCATATAAAATCTTTTCGAACTCAAATTTCACTTCAATATATATAGATCTTACAAGATGCATAATCGTGAACATTTATATTGTTCTCATTCAACACGTCAGGCAGGATTAAGATTAGTAGTAAAGTAAAACCCCGAAATTGACAAATTTGTAACTGTAGCAGGAGCAGAATATCCAAATTCTTTGGTTCTTCTAAAAAACGTTTTTTGCAAAAATACACAAATGGCAATTTGAATTATATAATGCAAGACTACCATTTTTCTAAAATTTTCAAATACAGAAGGCCTATGTACGTGCATTTCACGATGAATTTATTGCAACCAGCGTTAATAGTGAAATGGGGAATCCTTTCAGGAATCATTAATTCTCAGGGTTTTGAAAATGGAATTTGTGCTTCCATTACCTTTCTTCTTAGTGATCCGTAATTAGTTTATAACATTGATCATCGGAATAATGTATGTCAATAAAATCGAAAATTACACACGAAATGCGTTAGATGCTACAGACTAGAGATGAAACCGGGTCACTATTTGCTGACCCGGTGACCCGGTCGACCCCTGACCCGGTGACCCGGTATTTTTGAAAATTCAGGTTTAAGCTTGGAAAGTTAAAAATACTTATATTGGGGTGTGATGAGTGTTTTTCACCTTTTTGGACATTTTTGGCGTCTAAAATAAGCAGTCGGACAAAATTTTCGGTTTCCTTAAAGTAGTAAAATTGAAAAGTAAATATTTTAAGTAAGCCGGAAAATATTTGCGCTAAACTATTCTTTTTAAACATTTCCATTACGGATTTAATCCGTAATTGCAAAAAATCTCCAACTCCATCTCCAATGCTGTTTTCAGGGATCAGTAGTTCTCAGAGTTTTCGAAACTGAATGTATATATATTTGATCTTTACAACCTTTTTTCTCAATGCTATTCCTAAACATTTCATTAAATTTTAATACTAATAATTAGTTTAACTATATATATTATAACATTGAAATATTGAAAATTACTCAAGGTATTGCGCTAGATGCAACAGGTGCAAATAAAATCTTTTTAAACATTTCCATTGCGGATTATTCTGGAATTGCAAAAAAATTCTTCAACTTCTGGGGGACTCTGCCCCCCAGACCCCCCGCCGTGTACCTTGGCCGCATCTATATTCTATAGGGACCCTTGTAATCGTGCATTTTAAGCAGCATCAACTTTCTAAATAGTGTAAATAGTGTTATAATAAAGGAATTAGCAAAATTTTTTAAATATAAAACAATTTTTCGCACTGAAAACACGATAAAACAAAAATTCTACCTGGACGCAAAATTTCTTAACCAGACGCAACTTAAACTTAGCGGGACGCAAGGTTGACGCAAATCCGAAAACCAAAAAAAACCCTGTATATATATATATATATATATATATATATATATATATATATGTCGTAGCGTATAGTGATATTTCGCGTAGTGACATATCCTGCAAGCGTGTAGTGTAATCACACTCTGAGCTCGTGTGTAGTGTCATTATCGCAAGCCTTTGTTGAGAATAAATTACAAATGATAGTTAAGGTGTTTTAAAACACATGCATATAATACGTGATATGTGTACACACAAGAGTTCGTAATGAAGTGAGCTCAAGAAAAAGAGTTTTCAAGGGGTATATCATGGTTGAAAACATACATTAACATTAGGGTCGGGTCCTGGGGGGAGCTTGTCCCCAAAAAAGTTTGAGGGGGGCTTGTACCTTGAACAAACATTTTCAGGGGGCTTGTACCTCAAGAATAAATTTGTAAAATGTTTCGAAAAATTAACAGCTAATTTTATTAAAATTTGCATTTTTTATCAAAATTTGCAAAAATTTTTGGAAAAAAATTCAAAATTGTTCCCGATTTTCCAAAGACATTAAACATTTTAGCTAGTGTGAAGTATTTTCCAATATTTCTCTTGATGTCATCTAAACTTATTGAAAATGTAGTGTTATCTTCACAAACAATAAACGTAAAATTGTACTCGCGTGTGGGAACCTCGGTTCCTTAGCTAATTGTCTAAATTCCAGTTTGAGCGCAAAAGTCAGTCAGTCTGGGAAAAATTCTAGTGCCGGGAGGTTGTTCTTACCTTCCACGTATCTCTTTTTGGACAATTTTTCCTGCTCTATTTTTGGGGGACCAAACTTTCCTATTTTGGCTTTTGGGGTCCCACTTTGTCTGTGCATTGGTAATTTTGTTTATAATTGCTCTTCACTATTGAGCATTGTCAGTTTGTTTTGCTAAAGTATGTAAAGTTCTTAACTCTGTACTTTCTTATATTTTGCTTAAAAAGTAAACTCACGGTACTGAAATAATAGATTGCCGGCGCGTTTCGTAGTTGTTTAGGGTAAGCGTACTAGGCGGAGACGACATGCACACACTCTAGGATCGGCAAATCTTCTATTTATTTAAAATCCTTTTATTTGGTGTTATCCAAATCTTTACACTAGAAAATTTTTAGCCGGAAGCCGGAATTTTTTTAAATTTTATTGTAAAGGCTAATTTTGTCCGGCTATTTTTGGTTACCCCTTGGAAGTTACCCCTTGTCCCCGACAGAGATAGGGCTTGTACCTTGTGCGAGTTGGAGGGGGGGCCAAGCCCAGACATTAACCTATATATGGTTGAAAATGGGCGAAATTGGTGACCATAAAATTTTGAGCTCCGCGACCCCTGGTGCTGCTTCGGATATTTGCAGCAAATTTTGAAAGACTGTAATTTGCTCAATTCTTGGAGCTCAGCGATAATTTTAATGTTATTTTGAAGCTTAGAATGTGTTTGTTACAACTAGGTAGAGTATATATAGCTGTCTCACTTCAACTCTTCGACTTGAACATGCGATAACATGAAAGCAATTTGAACGTGGATTTCTCGAAGTGTAGGAATTAGGAAAGCTAAGGAAAAGCGACCAGCCCTCAAAAGAAACGTCTTCCCGAGGGCTATTTTTTGAAATTGTTTATAAAGTTCAAGTCAGCTCAAGATTTTGAGAAAAACGTAAATTTTGTCCTATTTTCGTCAAAATTTTCAAGTTTCGACGCTTATTTCTCTCGAACAGGAAAACCACGCAAAACCATGAAAAATAGCTCTCGGCAATTGTCTCAATAATACGTGTGTAAAGCCGTTTTTTAATTAATTGAATGAGTTGAAAGAAATCCGCTTCAAAACAATTTGGTTGCAATTTCCAAAATTTCATAATTTCGCTGCTGTGCGAAGGCTGAGATGCCGCAGAGAGCTCTTCGCTGAACATAGCATATCCTTAAGGACTGTAAATATGGCCAATACTTAACCGACGGACCAGCGCTGTTGAAACTGTCGAAATCTTGCAATATTTGATTTTTCAAAAAAATGTCATTTTCCGTCCTCGAAAATTAATTTTCGCTATTATCTCTTAAACCGTAAGGAATCGAAGAATACTCTCAGGAGCAGAGTTGTAAGTCTTGGTGAGAGGATTCCAATGACTATAAGTTCCATGTAGGGTGGCTATAGGATTCCATGTAGGGTGGCCACAGTGCAAGTTATGGTGGATTAAAGCTAATGCTCCAAAACTCAAATTTTCAAGCCGCGATTTTTCTAAAATGTTTTACAGGCTAAATGATGTCATTGTAGCAAATGTGCATGAATTTCAACGACAATTGCGCTTTTAAAGCCCAAAAATACACGAACCCCAACCAGCACTTAAATATTAAACACTTATTTGTATACACTAAATTACTCTATTGAGATAATTATTACAGTTAATTTAAAGTTTTTAAGTTCAGATTGTATTTGAACTAATAATAACCAGCTATTTTGCAGCTAAATTCTAAATTAACCATTTGCAGCTATTTTATTTAATAAATCGATAAATTGTAGTTTGTTCATGCAATTCATCTTAACCACACATTTTATTAAAACTTGACAAAAATTTAGATACCTTTGTAGTGTGAATAAAATCCTTTTATTAAAAAGTAAAATTATTGCAAATTCCTATTTGCAAACTGTTTATTTAAGAAAAGGATAATTTCAAACCTAATTTTAATGTTAACGCTTCAAATTTTAATTCAAAACTTAAAAGCATGTCTTCACACTAACGGCTGCTCACTTTAGCGAAGTTTTGCTGTGTATGTTTAGATGGTTTCGTTCAGAATAAAGAAACAAAGGTTGTTAATACCCCTTCTTACACCTTCTAAAGGCCAATTATGAAATGCCTTTGTCCGGTTGAATACTCTTTTCTTGCATTACCTCAACTTAATATATATACTATATATGTATATATTGTGTATATATATACAATCGCGGTTTATGTGCACGTGTTTTAAAACACTTCAACTATCATTTGTAATTTCTTCTAAACAAAGGCTTACGGTAATGACACTACACGCGCGCGCAGAGTGTGATAACTCTACACGTTAGCGCAATATGTCAGCCGTTGCTTTGTTATAAAATGCAGTACTTGTCCAGTGTTCTTCAGAGCATTTTATATGGTTTTTATTTAGATTACCCTTGTTCTTCGCCACAGCTAACTGTCTATGTATTGATTAATGATTATAGCTACATATAAGGCAGGGCCGTATCCAGGATTTTTAAAAGGAGGGGGTTTTGACAAAAATTTACGGAAAAGGAGGAGGTTTGACGAAAATTTACACATTTTGTAATGAAGAATTCAGAAAATTTTGCCAAAAGGAGAGAGTTTCAACCCCCAAAACCCCTCCCCTGGATACGCCCATGATATAAGGTGAAACTAACAAACCATGCCTATTTTAGCCTACATATATCAATTAGGTACAAACAAATTTTCAGGTAATTTTTATTCACAATTATTTATAGTTTACAACTACATACTTGCATGCATGATTTCGGAAAGTCTTCAATGTTCAAACAAATTACAAAATACGGGTTGCCATTAGGATATTATTAGCAGTTTCAACAATACTTTGTGGTAAAGTGTGTTTTGTATTTTATACTTTTCTGTTTAGCACAACACGATAGCTACATAAGCCAAAATCGCACCATGGATGAAGAAATTTCCTGTTGGGTTCTGAAGACTCCATTGTATTTATCAGAAAATGAGTATGCGCCTGTTTATCAATATTTCCATACAGGAAACAGAAACTTCTTATTGACGACTGACTATTCCAGAGCCCTAATGCTTAACGAAGATACCAATTACAGTCATAAATTTGCCCAGTTTTACTTGTTTCGATCTACTGATGCCTGCCAGCGAAAATTTGACCTAACCGGTACGTGCTGGAAACAGTTCAGTGCAAACCAATTTAATCCAGATACCGTTTGAAACGGCAATAAAACCAGTTGATTTGACTGTAAAGGTGTAATAGTAGGTGTTTGGAATGAAATACTTATGTTATAAGAGGACTCCATGTGGTATAAGGTTTTGTCTGACTGCAGATTAAGTATATAATTGACCAATCTTAGATGTTTTAAACTGAAAACCATATTTGACTTTCCGAGAACCGTTAGCTAATCAAATGCAAATTCATGATGTATTTTAGCCTGCCCAACCTTGAAACAACTGTGGCATAAATATAGTCCGCCGCAGCAACACATCTACACTACTGATATGAATGAAAACGACTTATTTGGTAATTTTGAATTGGAATTTCCATCGGGTTATTGCTCCACAGAATTAATTGACGGCTTCGACATGATTCCCTTAATCCGACTATATAACAGCGACAGCAAGTTGTATTACACTACATCTAATGAAAACTTACTGGCTGGTTTGCTAAATCAAGGATATGTTTCTCAGGGGACGATGTGTTTCGTTCTTCGGAATGAAACCAACCTTCATCCTGCATTGGTCGCCAGAGTTTACTCTCTGACCAAGAATTCGAATCAGCAGCTAACAAGTCGAATTTCTACCAAAGTGGATCTGTCTTTCAAGCAAAGCTGGACCTATGTTGAAGTTGACTTCCACCTGTTTAAAACTAGTGATGGTTGCTTGTTAGACACAAATCCTGGTAAGTAAATTATATGCTGTATTGTGCCCCATTACGTTAACGATTACGATAACTTTACAGCTTCATCTTAATTTTTGTGGAAACAGTTAAGGAAACCGTTCTTTAATTTTAAGATTTACATGTAAAGTTTCTTGTGTTTCATTTTGTTTAATCCTCTTAAACATTAGACATGCAGAAGCAAGCAATAACTGGCATGTATATGTGGTAGACAGATAGCGAAGTTAGACATTTCTAGAAGGGTCTAGTCATTTTAGCCACTTCGCAAAGTGTCTAGGCACATAGCGAAAATTTAGTTGGAGAGTCGTTTTTGTGCAGTGTGTCCAGGCACTTCACGAAGTGTATAACCTTCATTAGACACATGCAGAAAATTTCATTTCGCTCTAAAATGTCATTCTAAAAAGCTAAATCGAAGAACCATAAATAAAGGAAAAATAGAAGCTAACAGAAAACCCATAAACAATTTCATTGTGTTGTTTTGACTTTGTTACAATAGACTGTAGCCGAAATGTAAGTATAAGTTTCCAGTAAAATATGTAAAAACTAAGTTGTGTCAACAAATAAATTGATTGGAGTCATATATATAGTTCACAAGAAATGAAATTTTCTGCATGTGTCTAATGAAGGTTAGACACTACGCGAAGTGCCTAGACTTATTGCACAAAAACGTCACTGACAAAATTTTCGCAATTCATCTAGGCACTTTGCGAAGTGTCTAAAATGACTAGACACTTCTAGAAGTGTCTAACTTCGCTATCTGTCTACCACATATATAATGAAACTTGAGAGATAAAAATATGGTATGAATTATGAAAACAACAAAAGCACAACACTACTGAAAAATTGGAATGGTGCAGTACTCGCATCATATCTGGAACTATTGAAAGAAACATTCCTGCGACTGTTTTGACTTTTAGTTTCCAAAACTCTAGCTCAACAAATGTTAAGAGTATACTCTCAAACACCGCGCAGCTTAAGGTTGTGGTATCCTTTACCCCACCGGTGTAGACTGAAAAATTTGTAATGGCAACCTTTATATTTCACCTCTTTAAGGTGGTGATTCCTTTTGGGCACATGTTGTTGGTTGACGGCTCAAATCAAGGTGAAATTTGATGAAACTTTCCAAAATAAGTTCTTTTAGCATTCTAACACCCTCCGCGCAATTCCACTTCAAAAATTCCAAGTCTCCGTTCAGGGCTGTTTTTGCCGATTTTTGACATCTAGACAGTAGCTGCATAGCTATGATTATATTCACTCGAAAGATCTTGTTGAGCTCTACATTTTTGATTTTTGAAGCACCTTCCTAGCTTTTCGCTATCGTGAGATATACCCGATTTTCCTATTTTGGCGTTGAAAACGTGCCATTTTTGCAGAAATCAAATAATCCGCTATTTCTTGAGCTACGCAAGCCGTAAAATTAAACTAAGGGTGTCTATTTGAAGATCTCATCAAGGCCGATTATCCATGACGTTATAATCTTCTAACTGCCATCTTGTACGCTGCCATCATAAAAAATGTAGTTTTTGCCAAAACATGACCAAATTTTTTCCAGCGATTGTGGAGCATTTACTATGCAAGCTAGAAGGTTGCCGCTCACTGGACGTGTTCTACACTAAAATACCCAGGGACCCTTTTTTAGTTGCCCCGATTGCTGCTTCCTAGCTAAAGTGGTCGCTTGCCAAAGTTGGGAAAAGTAGGCAAAATCCAGGTTGCGCATACATTTTAGTTAATTTCTTTACAACGAAGAGCGGTTGCATAATAACTAAAGAAGGGTCCCCAGCTATTTGATAGTGGAATCGAATGATGTGGTCGATGCCTCACGAAAAAATTTACTTTAGTCTGCAAAAAATCTGAAAAATTAAATTACTTCAAAAATGCAGCAAAATAATTTCCGAAAAGTAAGGTTGGTTTCGTTGTATTCATTAAAAAGAGCAAATGTTAAGCAGCATTTTGACATAAAAATGGCTTCTTGACTCCAATGAATGAATGAGTAACAAGGGTTCAAAGTTGATGTCTCTAAAAGGAATCACCACCTTAAAGCATTAAATAACAAAAAACTTCCATATTCCCAGAAAATGTAGCTTTTATTGTTGGGCGGTAAATTCACAAATTGAAAAAATTAAAATAAAATTGTGAACAAGGATTACTTTCGATTAAATTACGTTAGAGAGCTGAAATTTCATATGCAGAGACAGGAATATCTTGCCGAGGGTCATTTTTCAGCATTTTAGTTACTGTTTAGCAGTCGCGAGAACTACTAAAAACGCACATTGATTCCTTTTTTTCAAAATTCAACAAGCGATATCTCAGTTGTTCTTGACTCAAACGGGAAACTGAAAAAGGGTAGGGCGTAGATATTTATTTCCATATATGTTTACAGACGCTTTGGGAATTGCGGTTGGGGCGAATAACGTTATTTTATTTGTCGCCCCCTTTCGTAATTTTACTCCCCCCGACACTCTTCACGCCTAGAATATGTCTGAATATTGCTATTATGGATTACTTTAAGTTGCCAGGAATCCACAGTCATTAAATATGCATGAATAAGTGACATTGAAAGGAATAAATGACATTATTTCTGCTTCTCGACGAGATAATCTCATTTAAGCATACTGGCAATCCTAGGCAAAACACTAAACTAACTAAATCGGCGCAGTAGATATATATATATATATATATATATGCTGGGTGTCCGCTCACCGAAAGTAGTCTGGTTCGAGCTTAAACATAGAAAACTTTAATATTTTTTGCAGTTTCTAGTCTGGCTTGTGTTTACTTATATTAATAATGGCTAAAAATTGAAAATCAATTAAAATTTAAAAACTGCATAACAATTTTTTGTCAAATATGGAATTTTGGTCAAAATAAAAAAATTTTCATACTTTCATACTTTCAGTTTTATCAGCACGATTGGGAACAGTAGTAAGGTCATTAAGCGATATTTCAGGTTATTGGGATTATTTGCTATAACGTTAGCCTTCAAAATACGGTAAATGATACCGGCACCTTAAACCTCTTCAGTGATAGTATGTAAATTATTCATTTAGGCTTAGCGTTTGGCTTAGCCACTGTGATCATTCTATTTCGGTTGGTCGAGGAGGTGTTGATACGTGGGTGTAGCTATTGGGTGGGTGATCAAACTTGGGGGCGCTGTGTGCGTATGTCAACTTCTGGTTGGGGGGGGGGTCGGTTTTCTTAGCCCCGCCCACTTGGGGGTCACTCTTGAAAATTCCCAACACATCAGCTGTTGTGATATTCTTCCCAACTCCAGCTCGGTTGTTTGTGATCGCTCGTTTGACTATTCGCTAGTTTGAGCTACTTTCTCGTGTTTCGTTACTTTTTCTCATTTCGCTAATTTCTCTCGTTTGAGTATTCGCTCTGGTGTCCTCCACACCAACGCTCTCCCCTAGGGTGTACACTGTACTGGGTTCAATCAACTCTAAGGTTTGTTTGTATTGTTTGTTGTGTGTATGCTTTGTTTATCTGGGTTTGACTGTCTATCAAGGCTTACGAAATACCATATATACCTGCGTTTATTAACACGTTCCCTGCCATAGTGACACTCAGTTGTTAAATAAAGCAATTTCTCTACATTGGCCGGGACGTTACACAAATAACGACTACGTGTTGGCACACATCTTAAGCTCGCGATTTTTTTGGTAAAATGGTTGACAAGTCTGGCACTCAATATGAGTGACATGGCCGGCAGCGTTAAGGTAGTGGCCGGGGGATAACACTAAGAGCACCTCAATGGTAGCAAGCAGGGAACGTATCATTTATTCTACGGCCTTGTTATTTTGGTTGGTTAGATTAGTCGTTTAGACTAGGTAAGACTATTTCTATTATTTGTGTAACTTATTAGCTTGGAGACTTCCCCGTCCTGGTTCCTTACAGGTCCGTTATCTATTGAGCAACAGATCCTCCGAGAATTACTTGTCGGGTAGCCATTTGGAGAATCAACATTTGCGCTGCATATGCTTCATTAAGTCATTTACATAAATGCTCTACTCAACAGAGTGGGAAAGTAATTTGAAACTCCATTTTTAGGTTGCAAAAATTATGCCTTATATGAAAAGTCAAACGAACTTAGCGGATCAAACTGGGACAATTTGTATACCGTTGACGCTGACGAAGGCTGGGACATGTACAAAACTCAAGGCATTCTAGGTTACTGTACTAATAACTACGTTAATGGCTTAATGATGATGCCGTTGTGGCGAGCGTATAGACCACAAATCAACCGCCACTATCATCCAAGAAGATTCGGTTAGTTTACATAATATCAAGAGTACATTCTAGGATTTCTAAATTGCTTTTTATCTTGACATTGACCATGTATGGTCAATAACTGTTGTTCGTCAACCGTTATACCGAAAGATTTTTTATATCTTGCATCTTGCATTACTTTGTTTTTTAGAAAACTATGAACATTACACAACAAATACTCGATATGTGAAGGAAGGTTCTGTTTGTTGGGTACTCAGTAACGTTGCAGGCCTCGTTGCTAAGCATGACTATGTTGCCGTCTATGTGTTGCTAAATCGAGAATACGGCGTAGAAATATCAACCATTAATTACACTGAAAGAATATTGTACACCTCTTCTGGCCAGTGGGAAATTTTTAGTGGAGTCTATCCTGCAAACTATCTATTCAAGGAACCTAATGGATGCTCCTCGCAAGAAAACCTGGAAGAAGAAAGTATGCAAACACTTGCTCATTTAATACTGCTTTCAACGGCAGGACTACCGGGAATTTATTTTAACTTGACACAATCAAATAAAATATTTTTTGTCAGGAGACGTCGACCCATATCTATCAAAACTTTTTTATAAATATCAAAAAACAAGAATTTGACAAATCTTGCTGGTTGCGGAAAATATTTGATAACATTTGATAACAAATCAAAAATTTATCAACTTACTCCGAGAACAAATGGTTTCAAATATCAAATATCAAAAGTTTGTGCATTGACACTTATTATTTCTTAAAAACAAAAATCAAAAATCAAAACGTATTCTGATTGGCTGGAGGCTTCAGCCAATCATACAGCTGCCATATAGTCAAGTGCTTTGTGCTAATAAAACCTATAGGAATGCTGTTGCAGCTCTGCTGTAGCTTTATTTATTTCTTGAAAATTTTATCTCATATGTGATTGTAAATTATATTGGAAAACTAAAGCAATCTGTTAGTTAGTTTAACATCAATAAGGTCCACAATTCAGTTTTATGCATTTTTAACAAATCATTTGCTAAAATAATCGGTTTTTTCATGCTTATGGCAATTTTTTCAAGTTTCGGTTTCTAGTCGCAGTTGCATTTGTTGTGTTGCCGGGGTCTTTTCCAGAGTACCCCCCACTCCTAAAATTCCTTAAACTTGACCAAATGAGCCAAAATTTGGTATAGGTATATGTTTTCGACTTTGTTGAGTTCAACAACACAGACAGAGGCAACCAACGGGATCATAAAATTTCTACACAATTTTTCTGAACACTTGCATTTGCAATTACTGGTGTTTCTGGGGTGCTGAGCACCATTTTTCGATTCAGCTTTCCGTTTGCTTGGTTAAATTATAATACTTTGTTATAATCAGGGCATCCACATCAGTTTACTGTTTTTAATTAAGCTTTTTAAGCAAAATTCGCAAAAATAGCAAAACTTTCTCACATAACGGCTAAACATAAACAAAAACTTTTGGTTCCCCTTGGTCCTCCCTTGCGAATAAAAAACTGAATTTCGCGAAATCGAAAAATTTTTGCGATATTTTAACTCAACGAGGTCGAAAACATACCTATACCAAATTTTAGCTCATTTGGTCAAGTTTAAGGAATTTTAGTGGTGGGAGGTAATCTGAATAAGACCACGGCAGCACGACAAATGCAGCTGCAACTAACTAAAGAAACCGAAACTTGAAAAAAATTGTCATAAGCTTGAAAAAACTGATTATTTTAGCAAATTATTTGTTAACAATGGTTTCACGAGCCAACTTAAGTTAACAATTTAATATCAGTTTATAATCGCCTGCTACGTATGCATTAATGTCAATTTTAAGTATATATCTTTAAATCTGTTTACGTTTCTGGCCGTAGGCCTTGTTTGTACGTGTAAACAAATTAATATTCATTGCGTAAATATTTTTGTAATACATCTAACATGTCGTTATTCTAAACTCATGTGAACTCTCTTACGATGTTATCAGGTGTTAACTAGTATAAATACTCCCGTTCGTGAAACTGTATTCAGTCTGTTGCGTAAAGTTGAGAATAAAAGGGTGTTTGGGTAGTCTTGTCTCTTGCTTTTCCGTCTAATACTTAGACGAGGATTTCCCACTTAACAGTGGATGAATTAACTTTCCTGGACTTCAGTCCGGAGGATACTTTCCCACTGACAGTGGGGGACTTAAAGAGTGAATATAGTAGTACTTTAACAGTAATACCCTACGTACAGTAGGAAGGTTACTAGACAATAATTCTGTTGTAACGTGCCATACAGTTGCATTGCGACATTTGGAGGTTCCACCGAGATCGAATAGCGATCAAACAGCGTGCTTGCCGCTTGTACCCAAAGTAAACAGTGAACTCGGTACATCGTCACAAAAATACTGACACCCAAGTATCCGAAGCGGTGGATAAAGCTAACAAGGAAGCGTCTGGCTCAACGTTACCTTCCACAAGTTGCAGTAAAAGGGAAGTTCGTTCGACACAAACCGAACCTAGCTATTACGTCACTGAAAGCTTACAGGGTGCTACGAACTACTCAGGCCCAACAGTGGATAGACGCTGGGCGAAAAAGACACAAGGAGTGGACCCGTCGTGTTGACGAAATTATCAAAACGGAGCCCACAGACTCCGAAAGTTCTGATTTCAGTTTTACTGGATTTTCCCAAAGGGACGTTGACGACACAACAGATTTGATCTCAGCTCTTTACCCCAACCTTACCACTCCTGATCCTAAAATGGCAGTGCCCGATTTGTCAGGGCTACAGTCTGCTCTGCAGAGCTTACCGGCGCATTTTAAACAAGCCTTACAAGGCATGCACGGTGTCACAAGCCTAATAGGCCTAAGGTATTCGGGCAAAGCCCAAGAAAGCTGGAAAGACTTCGTTGATTCATTCGAAATCATCAGTACCGCCAATGGGTGGACAGGTAAAGGTAAAGGTAAAGGTGACCCCTGGAGAATATCTCCATCCCTGCTTCAGGGACAAGGGGTGCCGGCGCTCATCCCCGGATACACAGCCATAGAGCCAGGAGTGTCACCTCAAATGATGACTGCATCCGTGGAAGGGGGGCCGGCCCTTCAAGGCTTTAAGCCCTACACGGACTCCTGTTACCTTCCCACAATAGTACCCATTTACCGACCAATTAAGGATGAATAGCTGGGTTGGCTAGATCTCACGGCGAACCGATATGTGCTTAGTCCCTTGCTCAAGGGGATTTGTGAAAGCTTTGTGGCAGCGGGGATTCGAACCTCGGACTATCGGATCCGAAGTCGAAAGCCTTAACCACTCGGCCGGCACGGACAGCGGATGAAAAAGCACGCATGTTACCTGTTTGCTTGCAAGATCAAGCGAGA
>JASAND010000455.1:0-11290 GCA_030248195.1 Trissonchulus latispiculum | reverse complement strand
GGAGGGCGCGGTTGTGTAGATTTTATTGGCTATTTTCTGGTATTGTTATGTATATAATAGCTTCCTAGTTCTATCTACGTCCACCGAGCCGAATCGACAGATATAGCTGCTTTAGCTAGACCAAATTTAATAAATCTGTTTAAATTGACTTAGTTCAGTCATTACAAAATTTTATTATTGCCCTGTTGAAGTGTTGAAGTTTTATTTTCAATAAAAAAGAGGATATCCTGAAATCAGGGATCGTGATTGGGGTGGCGGAATCAGATTAGGACGGTTTGTGCATTGAACTTTTAAAAAATGCATAATTACCCAATGTAGGATAATTTGCTCTGTTGTACAATTCTAGAACCATTACCCAGAACTGTCTGTTTTCTATGCCGTTTCTTCCAGTTTTATTTGTTTTTTGCAGAGATCATTCGAGGAACAGCCGTTGCCCGATACACCACCGCTGCTCCCAGCGCGACCCAAGCCAATGATCATCATAATCGGGCCACCGATATCCGGCCCGCCCGGATCTCAGCCGATTTTCCTACCGCCCTCGTTAACCAGCTCTGGTCAGCCCCCGCTAGTCAAGATTTTGCCGGCCTCAAATATGCCACTGTTGACTGGCGGTGCTCCGATTCTGCCCAGTTCGAACATTCCGCCTATTTCCAATCCAGCAATGCTTCAACCACAGCCTAGGATTTTGCCTCCGCCGGCAGGTGGTACCAGTCTGGCTACCTCTTCTATTCTACCGTTTGGTATACCAACTACTGTCAGTTTTCCGTTAAATCATGACTTTAGCGGTACGCTTGTTGGAGGGTTGAAGCCGACGCATCCGATATCCTATCAAGAATCTGCTACTGCTGTGACTTCTGCCACTGGTCAGGCTCAACTGTCCTCTGCTACCACCGTGGTTGACTGTGGCCAGTTGGGCAGTCGACCAACTGTACTGCCCGCAGTCGATTACTCTGGGCTGCAGACCTTTACTGAACCTGCCCATCCGAGTACGGCGCAGTCTTTTGTGGCTCCTTTTGAGCCATCCTTTGACTCTATGTTTAACAGCACAGAAACTTTGACTACCCCAAACCAGAATTTTTCGCCGTTGGTCCCGTTGGTTCCTAGTACATGCTTGGATGCGACCACCAGTGAACCAACCTGTACACAAACACCACGTATTGATTCTAGCCCGCCGAAGACTGTAGAGCAAGTGCTTGCAACGGAAACTATTCAAACATCACCAAGAAGAATTTTGAAGGCCCGCAGACGTTTAGGCAACTCAGTAAAGTCAGAATTGATCCAACCTTCTGAACTGCCTCGTATTGTTATAGATTGAAGCCTTCGTTGGTTTGTAAAAAAATTTGTTCTAATAAACTGGTTGTTTTGTTGTTCTAATAAACAAGGCATTTTATAAAATTAAGGTTTATAAAATTTTATAAAATTAAATTAAATTAAATTAAATTTTATACATTTTATAAAATTAAATTAGATCACTACGTTTGTAGTAAGTAGGTAGTATAGTAAGTAGAGTACAATGTACATATGAAAACAGCTCTTTAATTTGAAATTTGGCAAAACCAGCACAGCAGTACAAAATAGACGAGTAGTTTACTTAAAACTGATATTAAATCATATATATATATCGAATGGTGTTCATGTTGTGTTAACGAAAACCGACAACAGGTCTGCTATTTAGACTCAATGTAATTTATAGACTTAAAAATTTAATGCAGTGGAAACAACGGATTTTTCTGAAAAGCTCGGTTTGAATGCTTTCGGCTATGTGAAAGTTAATGTCTCGTGTATTTAGACAAGGCTATGTATTCTAAACTAGTGTTGAAAGACCAGAAATATATTGTAATTAATTTTTCATCTATTCAAAAATTTGGAATTCTTGCATGTTGTTGACCGTATGAACTGCAAGACGATAGGCCGGAGGTGATCGCTTGTTTCTGGTAGCAACCATCTCTTTCAACCCAAAAATTTCATGGTGGCTGCAAAGAGCTGCGATTTCAGGAGAACCCAAATCCTCCACCTCTTCCTTCTTCATGGCTGGAGTTACCACTTTGAATCTAAAACAAATTTTCTGGTAGCAAATAAAAACTAGGATCTGATAATTAGACTCGAAAGCTGTCGAGAGTGTTTAAAGACAACTAAACGGAAGTAGCTAGTAACCATAGAGACATACTGACAAATACTAAATTTCAACTATAAGATGAATGAACCTTCCGTGTACAAAGGTAACAAAAAAGCTATCTGCTGTGGAACTTAGCCATTAGCATAGTATTTAGCTAACTTGCGCTGATAATGATCAGAAGATAACTCGTAGTAGGCTTTCTTCATGTTTCTCAGAAGGTCCAACAGCCCATGTGGTTCGGGCATTTCAGAATGTTTGAATGGTCGGACGAAGCAGCGATTCGTTATCGGATCAACGATTGCAGATTTGTTCGCCAACCAGTCATACATGATTGTAGCAGGGTGATATGGACCAAATTGTGGAACCTTAACAACGTTAGCTAAATATGAATAACTAAGGTACACCAATATTAAATGATTGTAATTTGATCCTGACGGAAAGGAGATCATATCTCAGTTTTGCGTTTGAAAGTATGCAAGTGTTTTGTTCCATTTGCTAACAAAGTAAAACCATAACCTCAATTTTTGCATTCTTAGCTTTCGCGTTGATGCTGAAGTCTTCCATGACGGGCTCGACATGCTGATTCGTTCTCCCCTTTTCTCGGTTGATCAGCTGAAGACGACATTTGGTGGTAGCTGCTCCAGCAGTACGAGTACAGCTAAACAACAGAACTTAATAATGCATTGCATGGTACAATCTTCCGCTCAGAATAAGACGAAACTGTCATTCAATTTAGCTACTGTAGATACTGTAGTTCCGTGTTTTTAGCTTTTTTATAATAACTTTGCCTCTTAGACTCGTAGTCGTGGGCTCGAGCTCGACAAAGCAAAGTGTTGAAACGATTGTTGATTTATATGCTCGGATATATATAAGTTAATTGCCTGTTTCATTCAGTTTCAAATTCAGACAATTACATTACATATTCTGAAAATCATACCATCCCTTTGATCCAACAAAAACGATAAAATGAGCATAGAAAAGTGTGATCAGGAGCAGAGTTGCTGACAAGATCACAATCAAGATCAGTAGGAGCGTCACACCTTTTCGTCGTCTTTCTTCTGCGACAAGATTTGCTGTAATAATGAATAGACAAACATAATTACCTTCCAACACCACTAAGCACAATTAGGATTAGAGTTGTGACGCGGGCCGATGGCGGGCCGCGGGCTCGGGCCGGGCCGCGGGCCGGGCCCGGCCCGGATTTTTCGGCGACGGCCCGGCCCGCGGCCCGGCCCGCAATATTACAAATAGGCGGTTCGCCACCGGCCCGCGGGCCGGTGGCCGGCCGCGGGCCGGGCCGGTTTTCTACACGGTAAATGGCAATTTTTCAATAAATTTCGGTGGCAATTTTTCAATAAATTTCGGTGCAATTTCAAGTCTACAATCAAAATTTTATTTAAGGATTTTTATGGCTTTGTTTTAAGATGATTAATTACACATAATGGAAGTTAGAATTGAGCTGTGTCGGTATCTGGGTGTCTAAGGTTGTTATATGGTGGCTACTTATTGGATATACCTAATCCGTTTTAAGTTACGTCTGTGAGAAAGGTGTAGAAGCTTTATATATGTGGACAGTTGTCGCAAAACAATTGGAATGAAAACATTCGCTTATATAATTAGCTTTGATTGTATTGGTTTTGATGTAAGGGGGCATCGTTCGCAGTTTAAGGCGCAGTGCTCTTGTTGCGATTGTAATTGCTAATTGGAAACGTAACCAACATCCAAAACCTTGTTAGACAAACTAAGCGAAATTTGGTTAGTGTTTTCCCTGCTATTGGTCATGTAAATTAGACCTTTGTGTCAAAATCAAGCACGTGGACAAACTTAACACAAGAGACATTTAGTTTGAGGAAGTGAAAAGCTTCAAAAATAGTAGGACAGCATCTTTGAAAAATAATGGAATCGGAATTGTAACATAAGGTTAAGAGTGGAGTAGGAGCGACAGCTTGGATTTGTATATGGATAATGTGTGAAATTCTGCATAACAATGTAATATTTTACCAAACACGTAATTGACTGACCAGTGGCCACCTGTTATTGCTATTTGTTGTTTGTGAAAAATGGAAGACATAAAAATAGCCGTAAAATAAGTTGAAATTAGACGTAAAGCAAGTTGAAATCAATTACCTAACAGTTCGGGCCGTTTGTGCGACGCCGGGCGGTTCGGCCCTTAGAATTTTGCTGCCCGGGGCCGGCCCACGTGGCCCGGCCCGCCACCGGCCCGCGGGCCGGTGGCGGGCCGCGGGCTGCGGGCCGGGCTCGGGCCGGGCCGCCCCGGCCCGCGGCCCGACCCGTAGGACCACATCGGCCCGCGGGCCGGCCCGGCCCGCAAAATTTTCTTATTTTCCAACACTAATTAGGATTAACTAATTTTGACTAAAATAGCTAAGATTACCTCCCTATGTATATTGTATCTTCTATTCTTCCGTGACCTAATATCAAGAGTACACAATAGGCACATAAATATGACCAGCGTCATACGCTATGTATTATGAGCTCGCTACATCCTCTGCACGTTATCGGCTGACCTCTTCCCATAAATCAGCCCCCTTGACCCCACCCCTATACATGTACGGGACCCAAACGGAGATCGGGGTCTATGTTAGCATACTTACATGTAAAGCTTGACGTAAGCCCAATTTATATATGGGGTCCAAGCATATATGACTTATACATCTGTGTACAAAATATGCAAGCACGAGCTCGATCCGCTTGGACCTCGTACATATCTATTAGCTCGATCGTAAAACTTTCCTGCCGATGCTAACTCACAATGTATAGGGCCGGGCTGAGAATGGGTCTGAATTATGGGGGACCGCCGATAGCGCGCTGAGGATGTAGCATGCTTATAATACATAGTGTATGACGATGTATTCTGTACTCTTGCTAATATGAAATTAATCAATTTTTCGTATTTTAGCAGCTTGATACTGATAGTAACTTAAGAGTGTTAACGCTTACCTTCATTAAGATCTGGGACCATTTCAACCGAGTCCGGTTTTGGTCCAATGAAATGCGGAAAAGTCATGTTGTCCGTTTTGTAAAACCAGGAAAATTTCACCAGCTTAGCAGAGTATACAGTATTCTTTGCTCAGAATGATTATACAAGATCACCCGATAGCTTTTGACAAATGTTACAATTTGTTATACTTATAAAAGTGGTGGATTGAAACAACTTAGTTCTGAGGTAGTATTATTCTGCGTAATTTTTTAGTGAGAAAAATTGAAAGTTAAATAGCTGACAAATGTCCTGGATGGGACTGCTAATTTTATTCCTGCTAGTTATTGCTAGCAACAAGTGGGCCCCAAAGGGGCAATATTCCTCTATATATTGAGCTGTTGAAGTTAAAGTTGAAGTTTCGCCAAAAATTTATAAACTTTTGGTTAACAGAAAGAAAATTTTAATTTTGGTGCAAGCTATAGGGCTGTAATTTGGCATTACAGAGGCCCTGTAGGTGTGCTCATTTGCGCCAAACAGTAAGATATTCTGCCGACTGAAAATTTTTTTATGTCAACTTGAAACTTCAAAATTTGCCAGATTCGCCTCAAAATAAATCAAATTTTTTGAAATTAAAATTTTTTGAGATGTTTTAACTGAGCGTGGTCGCAAATAATATACCCACACCAAATTTCAACTCGATTAGTGTAGTTTTGCGACTTCTGTGGCTGTAGAAAGCTTCTACACAAGATCCGACTGACCGAAAATGGCGATTTTGACAATTTTGAAGATTCAAGTTGACATAAAAATTTTTTCAGTCGGCAAATTTCCTACCATTTGCCACAAATCAGTATACCTATGGGGCCTCTGTATATGCCAAATTACAGCCTTATAGCTAGCACCAGAATAAATATTTTCTTTTCGTTAGCCAAAATGTTTTCACTTTTTGTCTAAACTTCAAGTTTGTACATCAATTCCGTAAGATAGCAGAAATAAAATTCCACAAGGTGTCTGTGTAAGCTACTGATCTTAACTTTACTCCTGAGCCTCTGTTTCAACTTCACTCTCCACCAAAGGCTCTTTACTAAAAATCCCTCACATGCAGCCATCTAGTATTTTTCTACAGATGGGGACACATTTGCCAAAGTATGATGCCAAATGACAGCTTTGAAGCTGGGGGCTAGCAGTCTGTAGAAATTTTTAATCAATTATGTTGGTACTTTTGAAAAATGGAGGTCGGACACATAAAAGCTACGGCTGCACACGGCGGGAGGGTGGCTAAGTTTCAGAACCGTAAAAAGTTCCAAAGACGGGACGCAACTGTTTTATATGATTGCAACTGACAAAATATTTTACCAAGTCCAATAAATGGGAACCCTTTCGTTGTTAGGTGGGTAAAGAATTCTTTGGTTTTGATCAACTATGACTTTTGCATCTTCTAAGTAGTGCAAAAGAATTCTTGCTCGATTGCGATAACTTTTAGGTAAGAGATCAGCTAGTTCCTGAAAACCGTCTTTCCTTTCTGCTTCGTTAACAACACTATATTGAACATTGGGAAACTGTTCTGGAGGCTGGTTTGAGTGCAATAATTTTTGGTAAACATCTTCGGGGATGACTACCATGCGCTGCGCGATTTGACGTTTCTAAAAACTTTAGTGACTGTTTTATCTGTCTTAGAATCTGTGGACTGCGTTTAAGGTGCTGGTATCGCTTTGTGTAAATTCGACCCTACAAGCTTCAATTCTTTATGAAAGTACCTGAAACTTTCCAAATACGTTATTTTCGTGCTCTTTAACATTCTGGGACCAGTCCCGGATTTTTAAGTGTAAAGATACGAAAGTTTTGGTTTTAGCCCTTATTCTCTCAGTACATAGTCGCTACACCGGATTGGTTGTTATGGCTGGAAACAGGGCACCAAAATGAACATTTTTGCTTTTACAACTTTTGAGCTACCTCTAGTGGTTAAGGCAGTATAAGCCAAAAACGAATTTTGGGGTCAAAAAATGGCCATTTTTGACGAAATCAGTTTTTCAAAATTACTGCCAAATCTTACAGACAATTTCGGCTTATTTATACTCAATCGATACACCGTCCAATTGCCCATTTTATCAATACCTATTCGCTGGAGTTCGTTACTTTATGCTAGGAAATTCGCCGAAAAACCATTTTGGCAAAATTGCGATTATTTTGTTTTGAACATTGATTTCTCAAAAACTGCCCAATGGATTCGCGTGATTTTTGGATGAATGAAAATTCGCCCTATTCCGGAGGGACATTTTTCTTGGTTTGAGCTAAAACTTCTCCAGTTGTGAGAAAACTGAATAGAAAGTTGCGAAATTTCGTGTCATCGCGCATTTGCCAGATTTTCTGGAGTACTGAGACTTGTTGAGCCAAATCCAAAAAAACTGTCCCTCGGCCCACATGTCCTTCGTATCATGGCACAAGAAAAAATTTTGGCCGATTCTACAGTTTTGAGAAATCGATGTTCAGAAATTTTTGGTCTATATTCAGTCTGTCAGATGTCAGCATGTCGGAAGTTTTTTATTATTTTTTGCCAATTTTGCTAGTTTCGTAAGCTCATGTTAATGTACAGATTATAAGCTTTAAAACGATGTATAAAGCTCTTTCCAACTCCCAAAATTGCGAAAGTTATAGCGTTTCAAAAAATCACCACAAAAGCACTGCACAAAAGGATACCAGCACCTTAAGGAGTGAAGTTTTTCTATCATAGCTTATTCTTTTACTGGCTAATGTTTCTAAAACTTTTTTATGACGTCTTAGGTTTCTTTGTTGTGTAGGAGTTTGACTTGCTTGCTTGCTCACTTATAACATTTGCAAGCTATTTCGGAAAGTGCTCATATTAAGTTTTTCTTTGCTGAATTTAAGACAGCGGTAGCTACTTTCGGAGGAGTAGTGCTACGAACTTTTAACAAATGAATGTTAGCTTTAACATTTGCTGACATTTTGACTAACTGTAATACTTAATTCTACTTATTGCTTTTTGGGAAAATAAACATATTCTTGTTCCCCAGGTAGTACTCCATCCTTTACCCTGAATCTCGCATCAATTGCTGGTTCAAATCTAGAAATAGACAACCAAACGGTTTCGCCGATGCTTCTGAGTAAATGCGTCAGGAAGAAACTTTGGATACTGTGGACATATTTGCTGACCTAGTCGACTTATAATTTGTGCGTCATGAGGATTGGTAAATAACACGACATAATGTGCGTTTCGAGTAATCGTCCTCAAATACTTGGACTTGTGGTAAAAGTTTTGTAAAATGAAAACTATCGAACAGTTAGCGTGCTGACATTTCGTGAAAAGGGCTGAAAGCTTTTTGCCATTTTCTATTTCAAACATCAAATCATCTAAAACGAGTAACGCCCCTTCTTGTGAATTCGTACACATTTCTACAAGATCGGTTGGGATTCCCCCTGGATAAGCTCCAAATTTTCCACTGAATTTAGTAAATCTTTATAAATATCTTGAAACATCGAGTACAAGTAAATATTTCTGCTGAACGGCTTACTGTGCATTTCCTTTTGATGCTTAAGAAGGTTGCTCACAAAAACTGTTTTTTCCACTACCCGTAACTCCTGAAACAATCATGGTATATGACTGCTGTATCACCATTTTGCTTTTGTCACCAGTCTTCCCAGGTTTTATATATTAACTAGTCAATCCAGGATAAATTTTTCTTACTATCAATGTGTTGCGTTGAAGGAAACTCACCGATCACCATAAGAGCCGCGAATTATAGGGGACGCGCGAGAGCGCTCCCCTATAATATGGGTGTAAAAGGCGAAAAGTGAAAAAATATGTAGAAGCACAAAAGAAACGAAGTTATAAAAATTGAAAGTGCTATATAAAAAATTGCGTTAAGAAAATGAGATGAGAAGATGATGATAGAGGCAAGTAGCCAGAATTTGTTTTATTTAAAAACCAGCACAAACAATATATTTACAATTAAGTTTTAAAAAATTGAAAGTGTTACATAAAAATTGATTTAAGAAATTAAATGAGAAAAAGATGACAAAGACAATTATACAGGCAGGAAATCTTGCCACTTAGACAGTTTAGAGCAACCAATCACAACATGTAATACCAAGAAACGTAGATAGCGATATTTGAAAACCTTATCAGGTGACTCACTGTGTAAACATGATGGTTAGGTAATATTTTCTACATGGCACTGCCAACCACGTGACGTCACAACTTGGCTCAATTCCAAGCACTTGACATTTGTCACAACTTCGCCTTAAAATCATGACAAATAGCCAGTGGCAGAACCTCCTTAGAGGTTTGGTAGTTGAAATTATTTAGTCTGCTTTGATATATGTCATGTAGATTTCGACAGCTGTTTTCTTGTGTAGAATATGAGCCACTTCACGTTTAGGGAAATGTTGTACTTCTGTAAGTCCAATTGGAACAAGCGTTCCTGTTCCATTATTGACAATCATCGATACTTTGGCTTTACCTTCCAAAAGTTCGTCCATCCGACGAACCCAACTTTCACTATCCATGGGGACACGATCATCAATTTGAATCCAAATCAAGCCAAAATTTGGCTCTTGGTGTCTGTACGGAATAATCATTTTTTTGTTTACCTATTCAAATATTTGGTTCTTTTATTAACTTTTATGGCATGGCAAATAAAGCCTTCTATGGCAGAACCCTAAAGTTCCCGGTCATTATCAATACACTTTACTAATAACATGTAATATATCAATATGCATATAACATCATATCAAAACATATCAATTATTTGTGGTAATTCAATTATATATCAGTTCTTTCTTTCATGTAGTACAAGTAAATCCGGGCAAAGTTGACGTTGTGAAGCTTGTGAGCAATAGTATGCAATGGTATTTCGTCCACACCCACAAATTCAGTAAGTATATGTTTATTGCTATTGTAGGATATCATTATCATAACTTCGGATATGTCACTGGTCAGTGACCTAAGGTTCCTGTACCAGTCAGCTGCGGTTAAGTCATAAGTACTTTTCTGCACTGTATACCAGGCAACTCCAAAGTTGCCGACCTCCTTATTGTAGTCTTTAAATATAGCTCCTCTAGTCGCATCCATTTCGATGATTTTAGCTTAACTTCTTCCCCTTTTATTGGTTTTCTTCTGGTGGAATGAATATTACAGTAATTAACAACTTTTGTTTTCCGGGAAAATGAACAGTGTCCATAAACGACGATAATCTGACTAAACCTTTAAACAGGAGATGGGTGCATGCATCCTCAATTACAAGATACAGTGAACCATCATCTCTTAACTGATCCCTCAAAAAGCTGTAAACATCGTCCGAACTAAGATTATCAGTTGTGTAGTATATTGTAGCTTCGATACAGCGTATTCCACTCCCCGTAAATGTATGGTCCTTGTGAATCAAAAATTCCATCGTGTGTACGTTTCCATTTGTGCCTGATCCTTTTATTAAAAATAGCCTGAGAGCGCTAGTTGAATCAGGTGAAATTGCTCAGTGTCATTAATTTTAAATTCGTACATCTTATCATAGGCATATAACATTTTTCTGGTATCATCATAGCAAAACTCCCAACACAGTTCCCAAATAACATAGCTGCATCCTGTTTTTTCAACTGTTGAATTTGATTCCTGACAAAGGTGAAAGTTGCAGTCACTCAACTTGTGATATAAATTAGCTGCTTGTGCGGTTGAAAGAACGGAATATCCTGAGTCCAAACCTTCAATCAATAGTACCAACTTTTCTCTCACTTTCGCATACTGTTATGTTAATGCTTTCAGAAATATAATTATATTTCTGAGCTATCGCAAAACCAACAACTATGGCCAAAAATACAGTCGTATTCATTTTTGTCTGATTTCCAAAATTTTTTTCCAGGTCCTTTTTATTGATTAGCCATGTAGGCAGATGTTTTTTATTGAAAAGTTACACATATATTTACAAAACCAACATGCATATACACAAAGTCTAAATAAATCTGTATTCAAAATGCTTCTTCAGTTGCTGGACTCTGGTTTCAGCACAGTATTGATGGTAATGGTGTGGCATCAGGCCATGGTTGTGGCATGGAGAGACCTCAATGTCTGCAAGCGCATGAAAGTTTGGGAAGTTTAGGTGCGTGTCCGCTTCGTAGACTGGAATCTCCAGTTCGAACACATCCATGGCTCTGTCAATGATATGATGTTGGGCGCTTCCCTTTGTAACCACCATAGACACATTGTTCTGACGGAACACTTCGCA
>JASAND010000454.1:0-67451 GCA_030248195.1 Trissonchulus latispiculum | reverse complement strand
ACATAATCTTATGAATAATTTGAACAATTTAATACCAAGTTTTTGTTTTTTGTCATTTTAGTCTTGTTTATTAAAAGCTGACGCTTCGTGCTTCAAATCAAAATTAAATTTTATTATTTGTCAACGCTTAAATTATAATTCAAATTCGCTTGAAATAACGTTGTAGTCAAATTTTCACTCTAAATTTTCGATGATCACAGATTTTGTTGAGTTTTATGTGTTTCGTTTATGTACAAGCCAACTACTATAGAAAAATGTTCATAATATAAAACTGCAGGAAACGGTGTCTTAAAGTTTAGTTTTCTAATGCAAATCATATGAACTTTGAAATGGCGCACTTTAGGCATAAAGCTTAAATCAGCGAAAAACTTCATTTTTCACAAATAAAGCGCCAAAAAGTTACGGTAAGCTTTGTCTAATACCGTCAAATTTTAAAGAAATGTAGGCGTAGGCGTACCTGAGGCTTTTGCAAAGTTTTATTTTAAAACGCTTTGTAATTTAAAAGTTATAGCTTGCTGAAGTGAAGATATTTCACGCATGGACAAAAGGTGACGCAAATTGAGTGTATCTACTACACACTCTGGGCCTTTTTAAGGTGGTGATTCCTTTTGGGCACATATTGTTGGTTTACGCCACAAATCAAAATGAAATTTGATGAAACTTTCCAAAATAAGTTCTTTTAGCATTCTAATACCCTCCGCGCAATCCCGCTTCAAAACTTCGACGTCTCCGTTCAGGGCAGTTTTTGCCAATTTTTGACACTTAGACAGTAGCTGCATAGCTATGATTATATTCATTCGAAAGATCTTGCAGAGCTCTGCATTTTTACATTTTGAAGCACCTTTCTAGCTTTTCTCTATAGTGAGATATAGCTGATTTTCTTACTTTGGCGTTGTAAACTTGTCATTTATGCAGAAATCAAATAATCCAAAATTTCTTGAGCTATGTAAGCCGTAAAATTAAACTAAGGGTGTCAAAATGAGGTCTCGCCGAGGCCGATTGTTCGCGGCGTTGTAATCTTCTAAATGCTATCTCGTACGCTGTTATCATAAAAATGCAGTTTTTGCAAAAACATGATCAATTTTTTCTAGCGATTGTGGAGCATTTACTATGCAAGCTAGAGCTGCCACTTACTGGACGTGTTTTACACAAAAATACCCAGGGACCCTTTTTTAGTTGCCCCTATTGCTGCTTTCTAGCTAAAATGGTCGCTTGCCAAAGTTGGGAAAGGCAGGCAAAATCCAGGTTGCGCATACATTTTAGCTAATTTCTTTATAACGAAGAGCGGTTTCATAATAATTTAAAAAGAATCCCCAGCTATGTGATAGTGGAATCGAATGATGTGGCCTACGCCTCACGAAAAAATTTACTTTATTCTGCAAAAAAATCTGGAAAATTAAATTACTTCGGAAATGTAGTAAAATAATTTCTAAAAACTAAAGCTAGGTTCACTGTATTCAATAGAAAGAGAAAATGTTAAGCTCCATTTCGATGTAAAAATGGCTTCTTAACTCGAAGGAATGAATGAGTAATAACGGTTCAAAGTTGATGTCTGCAAAAGGAATCACCACCTTAAGAAAGGTTAGGGTAGAATTAAAATTACTCGCTCCTTTTCATGAAAAAGCGAAATGAGGGAAACTCAACCTTGAGTGTAGTTAGTTAAAACGGACAATTTTAACAACTCTGCTCTAAATCTACCTTTTTTTAAAAAGGCCCTTAGTATGCTATTGTATGTGTACCGCTATATATAGACACAAAATCTTTGTCAGTTAATTAAAAACTATATATTGACCTACTTAACATGTTTGGTAATGTTTAAAAGATTTTTAGGGGCGATTTTGTACTTTGATCCAAGTCATGAAAATACGTGTGGAATTCCGCTGCACTTACTGGAAAAGGAAAGATATGATGGCTGCAACGGCCACGTGTGGGGAGGAGAATGCGCGTACGTTATGTGATCTACAATTATTTTGGAATTATTGTTGCATAAACAGCAGCAAAACAGACAGCATCAGTAAAGCTGCGCGACGATAATTAATAAGCAACGGTACTACTTGGCCTCGCTGTCCGGGGTTTTGATATATGCCAAATCAGCCAATTCGAGTTTTTCTTTTTTGTACAGTACTATTCTGATTTAAGGGGGGATCACGTTTTCGCCGATTTTTCGATCATCTCCGACTTTGAACTTTGCTCATTTTTACATATTTTGTAGTCCCATGGGTCCTCAAAACAACACAAGTGCGTTTTGCATAATTTTGCTGCTATCGTTCTGTCGAGCCCTTCAAAGGTGACCTTGACATGTGTTAAACATGGGAACAGGAAAAAGTTAGGCTAACAAGTTTGTGGCATTAGAATTTTTGTTGAAAGATACAGCACTGAAACTTTGTACATATGTCAAAAACATATTGTAGCGTGCAGCTATCCAGTTTTGAGCAATTCCGTTGAGCGGCGCATTTTTAAAATCATATATAATTTTGGAAAATCAAACGTTTTTGGACTATGAAAAACAGGACCTACAATAATCTTTTGCTTGTCCTGAACGATTGGCAAAAGATACAGAAATAGCCAATAGATAGCTGCACCCTATGCATAAAAACACGTCTTATGAAACTATTCGCAGTTTCTACGAACTATAGTAAGCTCGAAAAAACTTGCCACAAAACAGCAAATTTTGGTAAAAATGGCCATTTTTCATAATTTCCACATTTTTTGACAATTTCTCATACATTAAGTGGCAAAAAATCACCAAACTTAGCAGACTAATATATCCATGTCTGTCAAGCAATGTGGCCAAAACAAATGCGTCAATATTGAACATGACTGCTGTGGCGGCACCATTGATCCTTATAGATAGAAAATGCCAATTTAAATTTTTCCAAATATATGTAGACAAATTGAGTATCAATCGATAGCTAATGGAAAGAGGAGCAACTTTTGTCATATAACTATAGGGCTAAAATGCTGTCTGCGCTAGGTAAAATTAAATTTATACTGTGCAGTCCTCCAAAAGCTAGGTCAGTGGCCAGTGCATCACTCAAGCATGCATTGTGAACGCCTGGATAGCTAGCCTTGAGCCGCGTCTACTCTAAAATATTACCTTAGTAAAGGGCTGTAATTTGGAGCATCGGTCAACCCTGTTCTCGATCGCGTTCGGTCTTCAGCTGACGTTGCTGTGCTCATCACCGGAATTTTCAAGTTTGCCAGCTTTGAACCTGAATAACTTTGTCATAGTTTGATTTCGAACACTCATATATATTGTGTCTTGCTTTTAAGAGCATCTGGAGCATATTATGCTTGCAAATGAGCGAAATCGACTATCGATTTTTTGACCACAGTGCCCCTCTTAAACCCTCTTAAATTTTAAAGGTTCCTTAGACAGACTGAAATCAAGAAATTAGATGCTGTTAGCTTCAATTTTATTCATTTGTAATTTGCAGGTACCATTATCATGGCATTCCAATTTGCACCAAAGGTTATAACAGTTGTAGACTCATGGGATTCATGTTGGACGGTATTCCTATCTACGGATTTTGTAAACTTAAATTCCGTTATGGCACGGAAGTGACACTGCAAAGCTGCTGGAGGTTAATAACCTTAATTTTGCCTTTCTCTTTAAATAGTAGGAATTATCACGTTATTTTATATAGGAAGTAGCGTTGAACGGGAAGCACTTATCACCATCAAGTATATACAAAAAGACTTCTTAGCTTGGATGGAAAGGTTTGCACGAAAAAAGTGAAAGCATCTTGTTTACAAAATTTACAAATTTCAGACGAAAAAATCGTGAGAGCGGTTGTGAACCAAGTCACTGGACCTTCGATGCCAACATTCCTGACTGTAATCTTGATCAGGCAAATGGTTACTGGTTCCCCGAGAACGCTACCTCCGCTGACGGAATGATGCAATTCGAACAGGGACAGTATGCCTACTTTTTCTCAGAGCAATTCCCGTTCCTGCCGCCCTATTTCGCCGGAGACGCCCCAGATTATGGCACCGGTCAGGGAGTCTGCAGTTTCAAGCCAGGATCAACATATCAAACTATCTATCCGTCATTTTGTGGCAGTTATGGACCTCCAGTGCCAAGTAAGCTTCTATACACCACTGACATCCTTTACAGACACATCACATTTATCTACAACTTCAGATGCTTTCACTAGAATCCACTTTTCTTTTGGTTTCACTTCCACTACTGTACCTACTATCATTTTAAAGTTAGCACAATCGATTCCCAAAACTCATCGTGCACGCAGTCTGTTTCCGTGAAGCAAGTTATGTATTGAAGTATGACCAAAATATATATGTAAAAAAACGAAATTCTTTTCTTTATATCTCAAAACTGCTTCTAAATTAGTACCACAAAATATACATTTTCTGAACCGGATGATGAGAGCTTTCGCGAAAAAATTTCTTTGAAAGTTTCCGTGCGAGTTCAAAGGATGCCGCTTTTATTTGTTCAGAAATTTGGTAAATGCTACGATGACAATTTTTTTAGTAAAACTTTCCCCTTGACCGAATATACCAAATTTCACCTTTTTTGGTCAAACAGAGTTAGTTATTTAATTTTTTCGATTTTCAAAAACCTTTGATCTTTGCTGCTTTTCCGAATTTGACTGGCTATTATTTGTGACTAGCTCATTTTTTTCATAGAAGAATTTTTCGATTACATTTTCTATACATTTTATTGTAAATGTATTTTCTATACATTTACATTTTCAGGACCGCTTAGACGTCAGCGTTCACTTGATAATGTGGTATTTAAAAATGTGAAAGTCAATTTTTTCGAAAAATACCACTTTGACCCAAAATTTCGGCAATGTGACTGAGTCGAAAGTAAAAAAGCAAAAACAGCATAATCACAAAGTTTAATCGGAGCTGAATCCAACAATACAAAGTTTTCGTTGGCACGACTCCTATCGCGCTCCCAATGAATTTTCAAACTATTTCCCTTATTTCTGCTGGCTTTTGGCCATCTTTGATGTTGCCGCCTTGATTTGCCGGAACTAGATGGAAAATTGCTTGAAAATTCATTGCGGGCCAGCCAGTCAAAGTCGAAAAAGCAGTAAACATAAAAAATTTTGAAAATCGAAAAAATTGAATAACTAAAGCATTTTTGACCAAAAAGGCGAAATTTGGTATATATATATATATATATATAGTACATTCGGGCAAGGAGAAAATTTTTCAGAAAATATGGCCGTAGCGTTTACTAATCATGCTAAAAGCGGCATCCTTTGAAATCTCACGAAAAATTTCAAAGAAACTTTTTCACGAAACTAAAGATCTCATAATCCCGGTTCAGAACGTATATTCTTTGTCGCAGTTGTTTTGACGCGCTTCCGAAATATAAAGAAAACAATTTAGCTTTCACATTTTTGGTCAGATTTTAGTTCTAGAGTTTTCTTATCACCTGTATTTCAGCTCCAGCCCCAGTTCCATTGCCACCACCGCCGCCACCACCTCCTCCTCCACCGCCCGCCCCGCCTGTCTATGGCTACAGACCCTACAACTGGTACGAAATTCTGAATGGACCCGGAAAATAACTTTCAACGATTTTGTAAGCTCAGTTGGAACTATGTATTGCGTGTACAACCAGCCATTAAATACTATATTCTTGTTATTGTACTGTCTGCGTACCCCTGTGTGTGTACTGTTACTACACTTGTCTAATGTAAAATAACAGTAAAAGCATAGCCGTTTTATTGACTATTAACAACAGATAAAATACGACATCCAAACAAACCTCAATTATCACATAAAGTATTAATGCACCAATTATGAAATTAATACATAAGCAAACGCGATATAAGATTACACAAGATTGCGCTGAACCTAAAGAAGTTTTAATGAATACCCTTACAAATTGGATTTGATGATAAATATATACAATATGAAAACATCCAAAAGTCCATTATTTTGTTCAAACACGAGAGTACGAAACTCAGTTAAAAGTTAGCAAATTCTTCTTCCACGCTTGATTCTCTCAGCCACGCACGCCACAAAAATTTTTCTTACAGCGATACTAAAAACAATTATTATTGAAGATACTAGTCGTATGCGATTGATTAATAATTTTCCAGTGAATCTAATGTAACCAGAACTATCTTATCTATCTAAATAATGATGCAACTGTTTGTAATATTTTTAATGAATCTGAATGAATCATCGGAAAAGCCTTCCAATTAGCTGCTAGAAAGCACAAAATCATTCTCACCACCAAATAAGAAATCACAATGCAAATGAAACGATCCAATAATAGAATAAGCTTATACACCCACGTATAAACGTGTAAGGTATATACATATTAGCGGAGTACACGCATGTATAAACTTATATAATAAACAAAAAATATCTATCTATCTGAAACTCTCTGGGTATTTAAAACAAGAACCCGACCATTACTTGAGACGGCATTGACTAGTGTTTCTGACCTTCAAATCTATTAACACTTTAGAACACCTACACGCACAATATTTCGAAGTGTACGAAATTGAGTTCAAAGTTGAGGAAAAATTGCAAAGCGTTATCACTACTACACGTGCTCCAAAGAAATCTCAAGAAAATCACAACGGATTCGTACAAACTTTTTATTTCGTTTTGACATGTTTCCGGACAGCTATCTCCAGGAATCAGAATTTAGATTTAAATAGGTCTTTAGCAATTTTCAATAACATTTTGAAGTATTACAGTAAGGCACCAAATGCAGCAGACAGCAAATGCTACAAAACTTCATTGACACTTTCTAAAAGAAAACCCTGTGTATATTAGGTTGCTGACAAGTATAAAAGACGAATATAGAAATTCGCAAAAGGAAAACAATATATAAATGTGTATAAAATTGTGTAATGAATAAAACACCATGACGACTCCCAAACGAAGGATAAAAATATACAGAGAAGGGATATAATCAAATGAATATAAAAATATATATTATGAAATTGACACGGTTGCACTGAAAATGTATATCTGGCTTTTTCCTACAGGGCAAGATTGGAGGAGTGACTCCCCCCGACGTTGGTAGCCCTCACCCAAAAGTTGCCAGGAAAATAGGTTTTGTTGGGAACTTCCAAACTATTTTCCGGCTTTGCCCGACTTTTGGATCTTTTTGCGAATTTTCAAGCTTAAATTTAAGTTAAAGATTATTACCAAACATTGTTTATTAAAAATGGCTGTTTTTAAGCTTTTTCAAAAAATATAACCCCCGCACACTGCCCCTCTAAAAACGTTGCCCTAGGAAAAAGCCAGCTTATGGACATCTGCATACATATTGGTTTGGAAGGTTTGAATACGTATACAAAGGTGCATGTAACCTGCTATGCATAAGATAAAAATATGCAATGACAAGCTAGAAAGACTTCGCGATGCAAAGCAGTTCAAGATCTGAATTGTTCCAGAAGAATCTCTCTTCAACGATCTCGGAACCGAAACGTGTTGAAAGAATGGCTACGCCAGAGTTGGAAGTGGGTCGCAATTTCGTGACCCCCGGGTACCCACGACTCGCCGTCGATCCACTTGACCCACTTCTTTAATTTGGACATTTTCGCAGATTTAAGTATCCCATAGATCGATTCAGTAAAATTAGCCCTTCAATAAACATCTGCATAGTGAAGAAATTAGAACCTTCAAACAAAAATTTGTCAATTTCAGAATTAACTGCATTAGATTTTGTCTTTGTTTTCGCTACAGTCTGACCAAAAATGTAGAAAGCGAAATTGCTTTCTTTATATCTCAAAAACGCTTCAAGATAGCTACCATAAAGTATATATTTTCTGAACCGGACTGATGAGATCTTTCTTTTCGAGAAAAAATTTTTTGAAATTTTCCGTGCGATTTCAAAGGGCGCCGCTTTTATATGTACAGAAAAATCAGTACACAGTACTACCTCGACTTTTTCAGGAAAATTGTCCCCTTGGCTGAAAGTCCTACACACCAAATTTCAGCTATTTTAGTAGAAAATTGCGTGAGTTATTATAGTTTTTCGATTTTCAAAATCCTTTGATCTTTGCCGCTTTTTCGACTTTGACTGGCTACTACTCGTGACTCGCTCAGTGGAAAAAAATTTCGACTGGATTGGAAAAGACACTGGCTCAGCCAAATCAAAGCGGCAACATCAAAGACAGCCAAAACCACCTGAAATAGGGGAAATTGTTTGAAAATTCATTGCGGACACAATATAAGTCGTAGTAACAAAAACTTTATATCCTTGGATTCATCTCAGATTGAACTTTATGATTATCCTATTTTTACTCACTTTTGCTAGAATCGCTATGCCGAAATTTTGGGTCAAACAGTGGCATTTTTCGAAAAAAATCGACTTTCAAATTTAGAAATATCACACATATCAGGTCAAAGCTGACGCCTAGGCGGTCCTGAAAATCTCATCGAAATTTTTTTTCCACTAAGCGAGTCACGCGTAGTAGCCAGTCAAAGTCAAAAAAGCGGCAAAGATTAAAGGATTTTGAAAATCGAAAAAATGTAATAACTCACGCAATTTTCAACTAAAAAAGCTGAAATTTGGTGTGTAGGACTTTCAGCCAAGGGGACAATTTTCCTAAAAAAACGCGGTAGTACTATGTACCGATCTTTCTGTACATATAAAAGCGGCGCCCTTTGAAATCGCACGGAAAATTCCAAAAAACTTTTTTACGAAAAGAAAGATCTCATTAGTCCGGTTCAGAAAATATATAGTTTATGGTAGCTATCTTGAAGCGTTTTTGAGATATAAAGAAAACAATTTCGATTTCTACATTTTTTGGTCAGACTTTAGTTCTTAGTTTCAGGCTTAGCAGTGTGTTAGACGAGCCGGGACTTCGATCGCCCAGTCGAATCAGTATTTAGGCGAAGTCTTGAAGTATACTCTCTTGTAGGAATTTCATAAAGGTTCAGTCCATTCTGGCTTATTTTTACAGCTGCGAGGCGGCTACCTGCTACTATCTACCTGGCTCCGGCTACCTGGAGTGTTTATACAATAATGTCCTGTCCTCTCCAAATTTGGATCAGACATTGTAACTACAATTAGTACAATTTTAGCGATTTATATCATACGCTTTGTTAATACAAATAAAATTAGGAATGATCTCGTGGAACTGTCGAAATTTCAAGCTTGACTCTAATAATCACTAACTGGAAGCAGCTATTCACTCTCTTGACGGAATGATAAAATTGGATTGTGAATGAAGGCAAATCAGCCAAACGGATTGAAAGAGGCAGAAGCATTAAACGCTTTGAGTGACGACAAAATATATAGGTATTGGTATGCCAATGACTATGTCAGGAAGTTATCACTGAAACATTTTTGACTAAAGATTCAAGACAGAATAGAAATGATTTTCTCATAAAAGCAAATATTATAATGTATAAGTACATACAAAACAGTAAAAGTTTGAGAGAAATTGAAAACTTAACGCAATTTGTAAATTTTTTGGCGAAATTAGCCCAAAATTTAGCGTACAATTGGTGTGAACAATAATATTTCTTGACTCGCTCTGAGCCGCGGGTACCCGCTACCCACTTCCAACTCTGGGCTACGCATCTTATCCCACCCAAGAGTCAAAGACTAGAAAGCATTCCAAAGTCGTTCTCACTATGTACGTATATCAGTGGAATAGGATTTGCCAAATAAATCAAACCAATCAAAATAAACAAACCAACCAATCAACAATAAGGCCCTTAAATGCAGTGATAATTTCACTGAATTTTGGACCATTACACCAGGTTAGGAACCTACCACCGCATCCAGGGTATGTACCCCGTACTGGACGGGGAGGTCTCCCCACTTTCTCATCCCAACGTTTTTGCTAACCAAAAACCAGCACGCCTCAGAAAAAATGCAAAAACAGTAGGTTGTTAATGTATCAGTGATCAAACAAACTATCTTGAGCGCGAGACTCTGACTCGACGGAGCCATAGGAAACAATGACAGGAGTGTTGGGACCGGCAGCCGCGGCAGGTGAGGAAACAGTGGAAGCAGCTGGTGCCATCGTCAAACCAACGGTGGAAGGGATCAAGGACACTGACACGGACACAGGCGGCTGACACAAACCATTTTCCTGTTTTGCAAAGCACAGACTCAGAACATGGTCTGGGCTAAGCGATCCAGAATCGTCTAGCCTGTGCTGTTGCTGCTGTTCCAGATGATCAGTTTCAGCACCGGCCAGCTGCCGTTTGGCGGCTGGATCAGTCACCTGGGCCACGTAAAATGTGGTCGGCACCTGTGAAGAGGCTGACAGAAGGGCATCAGCCTGGAGAAGGGAACTGTGCTCAGCTAATCGGGGATTCAGCAAAATGTGCTGAGGCAGATCAAGAGGCGTCGATGGGGTCCGATCTGACTCCTCCAGGAATTCCCGCTGGAGGGGAGGATGCTCCTCACCGTCCAGTAGAACAGGCAGCGATGCGACCGCAGAAGTGGCTGCGGACTGAAGCAACGGATGATGCTGTTGCTGCACTGCAGCTTCAACAACACCATTCTGAAGGACAGGTAAAGGGAGTGGGGCAGCATGATCAGGATCGTCAGCTTGAAAACCTGCAGTAGACAGTTTCGCATGGTGAGAAGAATCTTGTAGTTGTTGCTCAAGCAGGGAAGCGCTACCAATAAAAGGCGACGTAGAATCATTCTCACTGTCACGCCGGGGCCTCTTCCGCAGACTAACGGTCACTGTGGACGGAATGCTGGGATTGGGCCAGAGTGAGCTGGGCGCGTAGAGGAGGAGACCAGAGCCCTCGGACATGATCCCGTCCACCTGTTGAGCAATCTTTTGAGACTCCTGATGACGCTTCTCACGCTGCCTGCGATTGCAGAACCACACGCGAACCACCTAAAACAGACAAAAACCAGAGTACGGTTTATACGTAAGTAAAATACAACTGTCAAAAATCGTTTGACGGCTTCAGCACAAGAGCAAAAATTTACGTTTACTTGCGAAAGGGATCGCTATCTTCTCCTACCAATAACACCTCCCTGACGATTCGACAAATTCCTACAAATGCCTGACGGGTATATATTATTCAGTTTCAGTTTCGGTTTAATGCCAGAGCACAGGATTACAATAACAAAGCATTGTAGTATACACCAATATTATAATACTAGCGACTTGCAACTCAAACGACTCAGCAGAGCCGCTTGCCCGGCTCCGGCCCCGGTAGTCAGGCCCCAGCCCCGGTGGTCAGGCTCCGGCTTCAACCGGGGCCTGAACTCAGCTAACTTAGTAGAAGTTTTAACTGTCTCTTACTAGAATTTTGCAAGTCAGTCACTTGGCTGAACGAAAACTACATTAATATAGTGTTTGTACCAGATTTTCGTGACCCGTTAAAATTTTTAAAAATTTTAGCTACTTTCTGCCTTTAAGGCACTGGGGCCGCAATTTGGCCCCGGCCCCGGTGCATCTCAAATGTATATACATGTCAATACAAGCAGTCAATCTGTATACTTTTTGGTACGTCGTTAAAGTAACAACGCAGTCAAACAAACTGATAATATTAATGATTGATAGCTTTCAACTCAACTGAGCCTTCTCTCCTGGGACCCTGGGTAGTCTCCTCACAATTTCGTTCTTCCAAAATATTGGGATACGGAATTAAGCTTTCTTTGTTAGATAAATATGTTTAATACGTAACTTCATACCTCCTTTTCGTGTCCTAACTGGTTAGCAATGCGAGTTAAGTCTTTAGAGGAAGGCTTCGGATTCTGCAGAAAGAGATCCTCCAACAACAAGCGAGTATCATTGTCAATACTCGTTCGACGTTTGCGGCGACGCAACTGAAACGATAAACCAGCTATACATATAAGTTCACCTCGACAAGGACAATTTTCCAGGTTTTGCATATTTCATTTTAATTTAATTAAATTATAAAGTATTTCATGTTTATTGAATAAATTATATAATTGGAGACATTGAGAAAACCACAGGTCCGATTTTGAAATTTTCACTTTTAATTTAACTCAATAATTTAATTTTATTTCAACTTAAAATTAATTAAAGAAATTTATTGATCAGCTTTCACTGAAAATCCCGAAGTCTGGGAATCATAAGACATGCAATAACTTTTAAATAGCAATATAATATAAAGTATGCCATCATTTCGGGTTTTGTGAGGAAAGCGGCCTGAGGCGGCGGCGGAAAGCGGCCAGGAAATGGCATCTCAGAACAGGTTTTGTGAGGTCTGAGCTTCACAGAACTAGTTTTGTGCGATTTATGGTTTAGGACGTGACATATACATTTAACAAGTCAAAACAAGCTAGCTGGGGCCTTACCTGTAGCTGACTGTAGCTGGAGTCCAAGTCAGGACCATCGGCCAATTCTTCATTGAACATACGCTCTTTTAGTTCATCCAGGGAAGCTCCGGTAGATTTGGCTCGCTCTTGCATGTCTCGCAACCATTTCTCCAAAATCGGCTTGAGCTTGCACATGTTTTTGAAGCTTAAATTCAAAGCTTCAAAACGTGAAATCGTAGTCTGACTAAAGTCACTGCCATATAGACGTCCAATCACATCACCCACATCACCCTGAGTGAAACCTAAATAAACAGGTCACATAGATTATAGTATGCAGTTGTACGGAAAGATGACGTGATTTGCACACCGCGGCCCGCCGAGTGAAGGTGCCAAGTGGCGTTCGATTGGAAGCGGTTAAATGGAGATACAGTACAATACAAACGTGGAGATCACCCACACATCTACTTGGGAATAATAACGTATCATTGGAGTTAACTTAGGACTTAAAACAGATAAAACTCTACAGTAGAGCATACAACAGCGAGCATTATAATCTAGATCCTATCATACCAAGTTTAACACGATCATTCTTAAACTGTTTAGCAAAAGTCTCCAGTTCTTCCAGATCAATAGCCTCGTCTGCAGACGATTCCTCTCCTGCCAGCTGGGACTCCTCATCCACCAAATGATCCCCAATTTCCGACATCGAACTTGGCTCAGAAGAGTCCCCTCCACCTCGTTGCTGCAAAAATAATTAAATATTGTACACATACATATACCTTCCAAAAGTGGGAGGGCCTTCACTCTTTCTAAAAATGCTGACTGAGAATAGAAAACACTAGAATAGAAAAAGGAAGCCTGAAGGAGTCGGCGATTCTGGAGTCGGCCCAGTAGACAGGTCGCAAATGAAGAAAGTCAAAAATGTGGTACATTATTATTAGTGATGGGCGCTGGATATCCGATAATAACCGATTAAAATATATATCAGGATATCCGTGTACATTTGAGACAAAGTAATAAAAATAGCAAATTTTTGCCAAAATTTCAAAAATTTTAAAATAATTCTCAAAAGTTCCTTTGAAAATATTTTTGAAACCTAGGTTGCGGCTTGGTTGCATGATAGACATTCATAATCTGAATTCATTCAAAAAATTGACCGAAAAATTGAAAATTTAACAGCAAAATGGAAACATTTTCTTGAAGTTAAGTTTGGAATAGGCGAATAACCGGATATCTGGATATCTGCACTCTACAGCCATTTTGAGTATGTGGTTCAATGACAAAAGTTGCTCAGCTCACTCAGGGCTTTCATTTGGTACCAAATTTGACCACTTTTGAAAAATTTTATTTTTGACCCAAAATCGAGTAAGTCCCGCCCCACCCCACCACAGCACTCTACAGCCACTTTGGGTACGCAGTTCTATGACAAAAGTTGCTCAGTTCACTTAGGGCTTTCATGTGATACCATAAAATCGCACCAGAAAATCCCTATAGACAAAGTTTTGAGAGGTCAGGCAAAGCCTACTATGGACCTCCAGGAAGCAGTTTCCGACTTGACCCTCCCGACGGCAAAGTGGAATCAGCCCAGCAAGATGGGTAAGTCTGAGGGTAAAACTGACTGCGGGAACCAACTTTGGCCAGCCAGCACCCAAACATTACGCGCCCAGCCAGAAAATCATAGATATATACGGTAAATTTCACGGAAAGAATGACCGTTGGCGAAATTGACAAATTGGCGATTTTTCAAGAAAAATGGCAGTTTTACCCAATTTATCTACATTTATGGACCTAAGCCTGAGCATATTTTGCAACTAAGCTCATTAACCAACTCGTTCGCGAAATAAACTCTCGCAGAATTTTTCGCCAATATTTTTGCACTTTTAGGCAGTTTTGGCATTTTTGCAATTTTCAAAGGCAATTTTCGGCATATATATAGCAATTAAACAACCCTGATAATATATGCTATTCAGTAATATAGGCAGTATAGCCCTGTATACAAGTAACAAAAATGCTCCGCACAAATGGGGATAATATGTGTGTTGGGCCTATGTCATCCTTTAAATTCCGGTTGAAAAAGTAAAGGCATAAATCCGACACCGTAACTTTTGGTGGATGGTTCCACGGCGAAAGTTGTTCTGTTCACTTCGGGCTTTCATTTGACACCAAATTTGACCACTTTTGAAAAATTTTATTTTTGACCCAAAATTGCCTAAGTCCCGCCCCACCCCACCACAGCACTCTACAGCCACTTTGGGTACGCAGTTCTATGACAAAAGTTGCTCAGTTCACTTAGGGCTTTCATTTGATACCAGAAAATCGCACCAGAAAATCCCTATATACAAAGTTTTGAGAGGCCAGGCAAAGCCTACTATGGACCTCCAGGAAGCAGTTTCCGACTTGACCCTCCCGACGGCAAAGTGGAATCAGCCTAGCAAGATGGGTAAGTCTGAGGGTAAAACTGACTGCGGAAATCGATTCTCCGTGCCAGCAAACCATTGTATGGAAGGTCTGAGCTTTTAAAGTTGAATAGATAGCGAGAAATTTTGATTTTTCATTTTTCGAATTTTCGCCATTTTTGACGGGTCACTGTGTGGTCGCTAGGGAAGTGATAGAGAAACGCAACCTGGACCGTTAGTTAGTTCAATATATGTAATATCTGAATATAAAAAGAAATTAGCTCCAGCTCGTAACGTTCGACCTGAGCGACGACCACAGAAAATGGTCACTTTTCGCTATGAGCCGACTTTGCGGCGCCACTGCGGCGCTGTGGCGCAGCTGCGGCGCAAAAAAGTTGTGATTCTTAAATTCTTTAGAGGGTATATACTACTAGACCCTATAGCCCTTTAGGTTGGCCCACCGCTGCAGTTCACGTGAAAGCGGCGAACATTATGTACAATACAACCATCAACTGCTACCGCGACCCCTATGATATTACTTTCGCTACAAAAAGGCTACTGGCATGAAATTGGCACCATTCATAGAGGGTGTCGTGTCATTACCAGTTACATATACATATATATACATACGGTCGTACATATAGAGATTCACCAGGGCCGATACTACTGGGGCCGGGGCCTGGAAATTGGGGGTCCAAATCGAAAATTTTCAAAAATTTTCTGGAAAATTTAAATTTTGCAATAATTTTTAAGCCATGGGGTGAAAAAACCCACCCCCTTTTTGGGGGAAAAACCCACCCGCCTTCTGGGTCACGGGTTGGAGCTAGGAGCCCCAAAACATACCAGCAGAAAGCGCGACTCTTTCTAACCTATGTGTGCAAAGATCAAGTCATTTGGTTCACTCTAGCTCATTTTTTGACATTTTGAAAATGACACCTACTTTTTGGTCCAACCTTTCAAAAAATTGCCAAAAGTTTGGACCGATGCAACTTTTGACTGGGTTGGGCTAGAAAAGTTTTGCAAATATCTGCAATGATGGCAAGTCTTCCTCTTTGCACACAGCCAGAATTAGATCGATCCGATGCACCGTTGGTCTGGCACATTGCCAAACGTGGCGGGGGAAAAACCCACTTTGGAGAGAAAACCCACCCCAATTTTTTTTGAAAATTTTTTTACCAACTCAACAGGGAAACAATTCGGTACTATAGTACGATATTATCGAGGACGCTGCGTCACCCTATGCTGTCAGATTTGGACAACTTTGAATACTTGGGTAGGGTAGCTAAAGGCAAAAAACCCTAAAAGTGCAATTTCGCTGCTGGATGACTAAGCAGAGGTCTAATTGTGACTTTTAATAGCCAATTGTACGTAAAAAAACCATTCTCTACACGTTAGAATAATAAGTTTTATTAAATTACATTACATCGTTTTTAGCATTTTTCAAAAATTGCCCTATGTTTATGTGTTAAACTTTATGAAACCTGTCCATTTGATGCTGCATTTTCAATGGCACATGAGATCTCAAAAAAGCTACCTAGGTCGGGTTTTCTGATGCATACTAACTAAAAAAGTTGAATTTTACACAGGAAGTGTCAGAATCGCGCTACGACAATTTTTAGGACCTGCGAGGGGTGGGTTTATTTTCACTCCATTTGGGTTTTTCCCCTCATTGGGTTTTCCCCCCGTTACTTTTTGCATTATACCGGGCTAACGGTACAACCTAGAGAAGTGCGAATGGGCTTAAAAGAAAGTTCTAAGTACGCCAAGTACAATGGTATATAGAGTTCTCAGCTAGTCCTTATAACAGAAAAGTTCCAGCCAAAATCCGAAAAAGTGGGTTTTCCCCCCATGGCTACACAAACGTTACTATCGTTGTTTTCATTCATATCGGCTGGAAAACAAACGATTTCTATCACTTTCTGACTTTCGATAATTCAAACTTTTGGTCAAAAAATGTAAAAAATTTACTAAATTTACTGACTACCAGGGCCGGAGCCAGGGCCTGGCCACGGTCCCGGTGCATGTGCATCCCTAGGTACCAAAATTATTTCGATCGGACTTCATTTGCGAAAATGGCAGGAAAATTAGATTTTTGATTTTTTTGTTAACCGTGCTGATAGATCCAGGACCGGTGAAAGGCTTCAAGCGCCCGCCCCCACTTTGTGGGTTCCCCCCCCACTCGACCCCTTCCCCCTCCCCACTCGGCCCCCCCCCCACTTTTTCGGGCTTCCATCCCCACTCACCATAAGGTGCCCAGAAAATGCCAAATTTTAAGGATTTTTGGTCAAAAATCGTCTATTTTGGTGCTCAAACTAGATTTTTGAGCACTTTTTAGCATAGTTATTTATAGCAGTATATGTAGAAAACAGGCTATTTTACTGCAGTTTTAGCGATTTTAGACCACTTTGGAGCCCCTCCCACTTTTTTCGCCTAGAAAAAGCCCAGGCATACGTACATATGTACATGTTCTCAATGTATATATGTTCTCAAAGTCGAGAGTTCACAGATCTAACAATCCATAAACTAGTTATGTACTATTATTGGCACAGCATACGACGGTAAAATATCTTCGGAAATCGCAGGAAGATTATGCCCAGAAACTTCCGGATCCATAGCTGTCAAGAACAATCACACACATACGTACATTTGAACGGTTAGATAATTCGATGGCTGCCAAGAATCAAAACTGTGACATTCTGTATTGAGTGCAGCGATTTTGTAAAGCCCCCCATTCTCATACCTGCAGGTGGTACCATCTGTTTGGGTTGGGGAGGGTGTAGAACATAGGTGGGGTGGGGAAAAAGTGGCTGGTGGGGGTGGGAGACAGGTGTAATTGGGGGAGGTTTGGGGGAGGGGGGAAACCCCCCAGCCATTTTTACTAACCACCCCCAATAATTGGAGGGCCCCTCCCAGCGCTCTCCCCTTAACTGGGGGGGGGGGGGGGGGGGTAGTCGCGCCGGGGGCGCGAAAAAAAATTGGTTAAAAAATTCAGTTTTAGGGTAAATTTTGCAAAATTTTTCAAAATGTCCAAATGTTTGGCTTAAAGTGTTCATTATTGCGTGAAATACACGTTTTCAAAAGTTTTATGGACTTTCTGACTCAATATTAAAACTATTTTGGAGTTAGAATCATGCTGTCAATCAAGTTTTCGAGTTTAAAGTTAAAGTCTAATGTTAAAATTAGTTAATGGTTGGATGTTTTTGCATTTAGCAATGGCTGAAAATACGATTTTTGGCATAAAAATTGAAAAAATTTTTGGGGGAGGTTTGGGGGGGTCTGGGTTGGGGGAGGTCTAAAAAGGGGTCCCGCCCCCAAAATTTAGGGGGAGGGGGGCCTCCCCCAACCCAAATCCCCGTTACACCTATGGTGGGGGTTCAGAAAAAGTAGAGAGGGGGTTTGGCGAAAAACGGGGGTGGGGGGTCGCGAAAACTCGATTCGGGGGGAGGGGTAAGAAAACTTTTCTATGGGGGGTCGGCGAAAAATTTCTAAAAAAGTCGGTTTTTCGTTAAAAAATTGAAACATTTTCTCAATTTACAGCTATTTTTAACGATTTTTTGCTTAAATAAGCGAATTCTAGCAATTTTTCTCAAATTTTTGGAATTATTTGAAAAAATTTCGAATTTTTAGCTGAAAATTTTCAAAAATTTAGGTGGGGGTTTGAAAATTTTTAGGGGGGAGGGGTCTGAAAAAATCGATTTGGGGGAGGGGTAGGAAAAAAAATTTTTAAGGAGGGGTTGGCGACCTCTCCATTTGAGGGGAGGGATCCCCTCCACCCATAGGTGTAACGGAGATTTGGGGTGGGGGAGGCTCCCCCCCCCAACCTTTTCTGGGGGGGGCCCCCGCGGGCGCCCGCCCCCCCCCCCCCCCCCCCCCCCCCCCCCCCCCCCCCCAACCCCCCCCCAAAAAACTATAAAAAATTCTATCCCAAAAATCGCATTTTTCAGCCGTTTTTAATGATAAAAAACATCTAACCATAAAGTAATTTTAACATTAGACAGTGGTTTTAAACTCAAAAACTTCATTGCCAACATGTTTCCAAGTCCAAAATAAGGACAATATTGAGTCATAAGATCCATAATACAGTTAAAAACGTGTACTTCTCATAATAATAAACAGTTTAAGCCAAAAATTTGGACATTTTTGAAAATTTTTTCAAAATTTACCCTAAAAATACCCAATTTTAGGCCATTTTTCGCGCCTTCGCGCCAGTTGGGGGGGGACGTCCCCCCCAAAAAGTTTTGGGGGAGGGTTGAAAAAAGGCTTGGGGGGGGCTACCCCCATAGGTGTAAGGTGGGGGGGGGTTGGGGGGCACACGAAGCCCTTTTCTAGAAAACAATTAGAAAAAATTGAAATTTTTCCAATTGTTTTCTAATTGTTTTCTGCAGTTAATGAATTTTTTCTAATTGTTTTCAAATTACTTTCTACTAGTTTTCTAAAATAGAAAACAATGGGAAAATATAGCTAATATTTTTTCAAAATGTTTTCCAATTGTTTTCGTATATTTTTCCAAATAAGAAAACAATTTGAAAATAATTAAGCCATTTTTCTTGTTTTCTAATTGTTTTCCAGTTAGAAAATAATTCGAAAGATATATAATTTTTTCTAATTTTTTTCTACATGCTTTCTGGCATTGGAAAGTATAGTCAAGCGGGAAAAAACCCATTTCAATATGCGGGAAAAAACCCACCTCCAGTGTGGGCTTACCGGTATGAGCTATATAGGATTTTAATAGCCTATCTTGAAGAGCTTCAAAAATAACCCTAGAGGCTGCATTATTGTTGTTCCCACTGCTTTCCTGCAAATTTTTTGGGACTTTGAAATTTTCGAAAATTTTGGTCCGTCCAAGTGCCGAAATTTGGCAAACTTTGGCTGGCCACCCTGAACTACTGGAAAGACCTAGACCAAAGCGGATAGTATGTATGTGTAGGCCATCTGTTGGGCTTCATGATGATATATGCCACACTGCTCTAACCCCTCCGGTGCGACCTGGGGGTGACCTAGAGTTGGCGGGAAAAAACCCACTTTTCAAAATTGAATATTTTTCTAACCGTTAACAGGAAAGGTCAAACTAATACATACATTTGTTTAATAGAGCCTATAGATTAAATTGGTATAGGTTTTACCCGGGTTCGTTCTGTTATGGGTGGTCCAGGGGGTCTAAATCGGACATGGTGCCATTTCAAGCCAAAATTTCAATTTTGGCCAAAAATGCTTATTTTTGCCTTAAAATGGGTCTAGTTTGGCTCTAAATACAGGAAAAACACGTTTTCTACACGATAGGATGCTTAAACTGCCAAAAATAAACAATTTTTAAAAATTTCCAAAATTTGCCTATGTTTACGTGTTAAACATACAAAATTTTCAAAATTCAATTTTTTCTGAAAATTTTCAAAAATGTTGGTATTTTTCGATGTAGACCTACTAAAAACAACCCGCTCTTTCGAATGGCACCGTCAAAATTGTTCTGGCACGCTTCCAGCAAAAAATCCGGGTGGGTTTTTTTCCCGCCGATGGGTTTTTCCCCCGCATTGGGTTTTTTCCCGACACGGAAAACTTTAATTTCTCCATAACGGCAGGGTCTAGGGAGACAAACTATATATACCTCATTCGAAAGCTTAGGGCAAACCCTAATTAAATATAGTATCAAAGTCGTGCTAACCCAAACCAGTCGAAAGTTCTGGTCCAAGAAAAAAAAGTGGGGTTTTTTCCGCTTGACTGTACCATCAAAATCAAAGCGAAAGTGGGGCTTGGGGCTTGGAAAAAATTGAAGGAGGGTGTGGGTGTCTCTAAGTCAAACAACAGAGGACTTGCTTGCCAACCGATTTGGGGAAAAGAAAAGGGATAGGGGCAATTGATTTTTTATGGTGTTGATGAAAAGTTAGGTTTTCAGTCAAAATCAGTTATTTTGCAAATTGTTTTGCATTGTTTGCTTTCAAATTTGAAGCTTTTTATAAGTAGAAAATAAAGATGTTTCGGAGATGACTCTAAGTTTTGTTTGATTATAAATTTAATGATAACGAATACAATTTGTTCTACGGTATATATATACTATATATATATAGGTATATATATAACTATATATATATAGCCATGGGGTGAAAAAAACCCACCCGCCTCCTGGGTCATGGGTTGGAGATATGAGCTCCAAAACATAGCAGCAGGAAGCGCGACTCTTTCTAACCTATGTATGCAAAGATCAAGTCATTTGGTTCACTCCTGCTCATTTTATGACATTTTGAAAATGACAACTACTTTTTGGTTCAACCATCCAAAAATTTACAAAAAGTTTGGACCGATGTAACTTTTGACTGGGTTGGGCTAAAAAAGTTTTGCAAATATCTGCAATGATGGTAACTCTTCCTCTTTGCACACAGCCAAAATTAGACCGATCCGCTGTACCGTTAGTCTGGCACATTGCCAAACGTGGCGGGGGAAAAAAACCACTTTGGGGGGAAACCCACCCAAATTTTTTCGAAAATTTTTTACCAACTCAACACGGAAACAATTACAGACTATAGCACGGTACTATCGAGCACGCTGCGTCATCCTATGCGGTCAGATTTGGATAATTTTGCTTCCCTTGCTAGCTAGGGGCCAAAAACCCTGAAAGTGTCATTTCGCTGCTGGAGGACCCAGTACAGGTACAATTGTGGATTTTAACAGCCAATTCTACGTAAAAAACCATTCTCTTCACGTTAAAATAATAAGTTCTATCAAATTACATCATTTTTAGCATTTTTCAAAAATTGCCCTATGTTTATGTGTTAAACTTTATGAAACCTGGCCAGTTGATGCAGCATTTTCAACGGCACATGAGATCTCAATAAAAGCTACTTAGATCGGGTTTTTTGGTTGATACTAACTAAAAAAGGGTTGAATTTTACACTGGAAGTGTCAGAATTGCGCTACGATAATTTTTAAGACAGGGTTTTTTTTGGTTGCGGACAAGTGTGCATTTTTTGTGCATTTTTAAAAAATAGTGTGCATTTTGGAAAAAATGTGTGCATTTTTAAAAAATTGCTTATTTTGAACTATAACGTACATTTTTGGCCGTAATTTTGTGTTCTACGCATTTTTGACTTCAACTGGAATCCCACGCTTTAGTTGATGTTTTGATGACGATTTTAAATCTTAACTGGTTAGCACACGTATACTGATATTTAGGCAAATGCAGAACTATACAAACTAACGTATATAGGTGTCGGGTTTTGACACCTGCAATGCTGTGAACCTATTAAGCGCAAAATTGTGAATAACATAAAATCAACATAGGATTGTCAATTTGCTGCCAAATTTACTTATATAATTCAAGAATTTCTTCAAAGTAACGATAAAATCCGAGCTGAAATTACGTATTGGTGTAATTCAGCCCTGTTCTGCGGGTAGCCATTTAATATATATATCTAACGTATATATATAATGCAGAAATTAGATTGAAAGTCGACGCCGGGGAGGTCTGTGGGCGGAGTTCCCCAGAAGTTGGGAATTTTTTGGAATTTTGAACACGAAAGAAATTTTTATGAACAATTTCTTACCATTTTAACAGATTAACAAACGGCAATAAGAGAGCTAGCATTGCACACGTCGAACCGTTGTAGAAGAAAAAAATGTAAAGAAATGCTTTAAGAAAAATTGGCTTAATCCAGCCTTTTATTTTTGACGATGAAGGAACGCACACTAGTATAAATATATACTTACAATCTAAAGCAAAAATAATTCAATAATTAGTGGCTTTAGTGAGGAAGAATAAAACAAAGAAAGGTTGTTGCGACGTTGCCATTACCGAGAAATAGTATATACGTAAGAAAAAGCGGGGGTCTGGGGGCGGGAGCCCCCAGCTAAAAGCTAGAGCTTTTTTTAAAATTTAAAGCACTTTGGAAATTTTTTAGAGCATTTTGTGGTTAGCGGAAGCAAAATTTGACTGTGCATTTATGTGTGCATTTTTAAATTCGAGTGTGCATTTTGGAAAAAAAGTGTGCATATGCACAGTAAAATGCACAAAAAAAAACCCTGTTTTAAGACCTCTGACGGGTGGGTTTATTTTCCCCCCATTTGGGTTTTTTCCCACCATTGGGTTTTTCCCCCGCTACTTTTTGCATTATACCGCTCTAACGGTACTACCTAAAGAAGTGCAAATAGACTTAAAAGAAAGTTCTAAGTACGCCAAGTACGATGGTATATAAAGTTCTCAGATAACCCTTATAATAAAAAAGTTCCAGCCAAAATCCGAAAATGTGGGTTTCCCCCCCCCCTATGGCTATATATATGGGGTGATACTGACTATATGGTTAAACAGTATATACACATATCGGGGTCGTTCAAATGCTATATGATTTTCCCTCTCTGTGCGTAATTTTTCGGTACTGGCCGGCCAAATTTGGTGAATTTTGGGTCGAACTTTAAACTTAATTTTTTCGCTTATTTTGCTACATGGGTGGCTCAAATTTTGCATACAAAGGTTTTTTGGGACGGAGAATCGATTCCCGCTATCAGTTTTGCTGTCCGAGTAACCCAAGATGCTGGGCTGGTTCCACTTGACCGTCAGGTCAGGTCGGTAACCGCTCCCTGGAGGTCTATAGAAGGCTTTGCTTAGCCTCTCCAAACTTTCTCTATGGGGGTTTTCTGGTGCGCCCAGCTCATTCTTGGTGTTCGTTTCACCGTCCGACCCACCCATCTTGCTGTGCTGGTTCCACTTTGCCATCTGGAGGGTCAGGTCGGTGGGAGGTCATGTGGTCAAAAATTAAAATTTTCAAAAGTGGTCAAATTTGGTATCAAATGAAAGCCCTAAGCGAGCTGAGCAACGTTTGTCGTAGAACTGCATGCTCAAAGTGGCGGTAGAGTGCTGTGGTGGGGTGGGGTGGGGACTTTGGTGATTTTGGGTCAAAACTAAAATTTTCCAAAAGTGATCAAATTTGGTATATATATGTATGTCAAATGTGTGACATTTTGAAATAATGTGTGCATTTCTGTTGTTGTTGTTGTGACTGCTTCCAACCACCTGACGATCGTCAATCGGCTCGGACATCTACTGGAGACGTCCGCACCCATCAAGGTAGGCAATGACCTCCGCTGGTTTCTCCCACAGGACAGACAGAGATGGATTAGGGCCTAGGTGGACGAGGCGTTGGCGGTCACCTCTAGGGCAGGTGAGGATAGCGTGGGAAAGGGTATCCTCGGTGCCAGGGCAAAATGGGCAGCTGGGGTCGTGCATTTCTCTCCATTGACACTGCGGAATAGCTAGCCTTTAAACTCCTCATTCGTAACGACTATTTTTTTGCGAAAAAACTGCTAAAAAACCGCACTTTTTGAAAATTCCGCAACTTTTTTCGGAGCTCTGCGTATGTATATAATGTTGCGTACGTATGGTGATAGCCACACATCTCGACACTACAACCTGTGAGTTTGAGCCCCTAGGCCCTCTCCATGCATTCAGGACAGACCTTTAAGTGAGGGTACCCAAAAGTGGCCTCAAAACGTTCATGACGGAAGTTCGAATTTCGGCTGCTATTTACTAAGGGAAAATCTTAGGCAACTCATATTGTGCATGTGACATGTCCTGACTGTGGGCTATCAACGCATATATATATTATATTATATATATATATATATAAGTTCCCAGTCTGACCTCAGAACCGTCCTTGGGTGGGTGTTTTTTTGTTAAAATTTTATCAAATAAAACATCATTTTCATGTTTCGTTACTGAAGTCGGAACAGCAGCTAGAGCAAAACTAACGTCAAATTCGAGCTCAGCGACCTCCCGTTGTTTTTGAGGTTGAATGACACTTCTGGGAGTCCAACCTGGTAACCAGCCGGGCCTGAACCGTCCGACGGTAAACGTGGTCCCAAAAGTCAGTATTAGCCTATAGTTACCTAAAAACTAATGCCAGATTTGAATCTCCCTAGGAAACTCCCTAGGACATGTTTTTTGCCATTTGGGGCTGTCCAGTTGGTACCTGGAGGGTCCGGAAGGGTCCGGCAGGGGTCACGTGACGTGGGTCATATCCCGCCAACATACGAAGTCCTAAGTTTTTCTGCCAAAATATATATTTCAAGCTTAACAAAAAATCACCCGAAATTTTAACAGAAAAATCACCCCGCCCTGACTCACAGGAAAGTCGCAGAGACCCAGTTTTTTGCATGGTGATAGGATAGCCACATATCTCGACATGACAATTTTGGGTTACGGGGGAGGTCGAAATTGATGGGGGGGCATTTTATGAGAGGGCTACTTGAATGAAGGGGAGGTCGCCGAATGGGGGGCGCCCCCTCCCCACCTACCCTCCCCCAGTAGAAATAAGCCAGGTAAAGGAAAATTCAGAAATAAATCAGAAAACATTGAGAAAATATTCTGTAAAAAACTCTTGGGAAGGAAGCTAGAAAATAGTGAGAAAATAATGAGAAAATAATAGAAGTAGTGTAGAAAATAATTAGAAATAATATAGAAAATGTCCCTTTTTTAGGGAAAACAATGAGAAAACATTAAGAAACTTGCTAGAAAACGGTAAGAAATTAATTAGAAAACAATTAGAAAGTGGGCCTCAGTTAGAAAACATTTAACAGAAAATAATTAGAAAACAAATAGATATTTTTTAGAAAACAATTAGAAATAATGTTCAGTTAACTGCTGGAAAGTTTTTGGAAAAAAATTAGAAACTTTTTTCCAATTGTTTTCTAAAACTGGGCTTCGTGTGGGGGGGTAGCCCCCCCCAAGCCTTTTTTCAACCCTCCCCCAAAACTTTTTGGGGGGGGCCGGCCCCCCCCCCCACGGGGGGGGGGGGGGGGTAGTCGCGCCGAAGGCGCGAAAAATGGCCAAAAATTGGGTATTTTTTGGGTAAATTTTGAAAAAATTTTCAAAAATGTCCAAATTTTTGGCTTAAACTGTTTCTTATTATGAGAAATACACGTTTTTAACTGTATTATGGATCTTATGACTCAATATTGTCCTTATTTTGGACTTGGAAACATGTTGGCAATCAAGTTTTGGAGTTTAAAACCACTGTCTAATGTTAAAATTACTTTATGGTTAGATGTTTTTTATCATTAGAAACGGCTGAAAATGCGATTTTTGGCATAAAAAATGAAAAATTTTTTTGGGGGAGGGTTGGGGGGGTCCTGGGGGGGTTGGGGGGGGTCGCCAGAGGGGGCCCCCCCAGAAAATGTTGGGGGGGGCCTCCCCCACCCCAAATCTCCGTTACACCTATGGGTACCCCCCCCAACCCCCCCCACCTTACACCTATGCCTCCACCCCCCCCCCCCCAAACACACCTATGGTGTAGAAGGTCCAAATTCGGCTCGGGAGACCCTACCAAAATCCGAAATTTGGGGGAAGGGGGATCCCTCTAAACTGTAAAGTTTTTTTAGCTAATGCTCCTTTTCGCATAGTTTCCTTTCGGGGGGAGGTGGGGGGGGGGGGGGTAACCCTCCCAAAATTTTTTGACCAGCTTCCCCCCCCCCCAGAATTTTCCCAACTTTCGGCTACCCCCCCCCCCCCCGCGGGCCGTACCCACACCGATTTTTGGACGGAAAAAGTTAGCGGTATTTGGCCAAAAAATGGTCATTTTTTGAAAAAATTTTCTAAATTTTGACTTAAAATCGCTTTAAAACGGTGCAAAAACGCTTAAGATGGTAGTACCACTACCGGGGTGGACTTTGAACAGATAGTTTGAACTATAAACTTAATCAATCGCCTTGAAATTTTGCACATTTGTTCTTTATCATGTTTTGCATCAAATGAGTATGGCTACTACATACGTTGCGGGGGCTGGCTTGCTGTCTACACAAGAGGAAATGTATTAAAAGTTTTGAATTTAAATATCTCCTTCATGCCTTTGTGCATTTGTTTGAAATTTTCCATGCAAGCTTTATTAATTTATACGCTCAGGCTGTTTTTTTAGTTTTTCGTAAAAGTGCATTTTCGATTTTTTAGCTTATTTTGAAATATTGTAAATTCTATATCTTGCCCATTTCTGCGTTTTTTCAAAAACAAAGAAAACGGCCTGAGCGTATGCAGATACAAAACATATCTGGAAAATTTGGTCAAGTTTGGTTGAAGCAGTGATGAGAAAATCAAAAACAAAGAATTCACAAGTTTTCATTGTTTGCTTTGGTTTTACGAATTCGCTATGCTGTCAATCAGCTGCATAGTGTTTTTGTTAAGGCGGTAGTACCACTAGCGGGATTTTCTACATAATCTTGGTATGAATGAAGAAATCTTGACAAACTTTTACGAGAAGTAAGCTAGGATGGCAGCCTATCTTTGCACAATGTTTTGGTGTCAGCGAATTGGCGCATAATTGGCTTGCTACCATCATGGCTTTGCGCATGCGCAATAATCAAAATTTTATTTAAACTTTATCTGACATATTTAACTCAACCACGTGAAAGAGCACAAAAGCGCTTTAAAATGATGTGCATATCTCTTCTGTACGTGGTTTCTATCAAAAGTTACAGGTGTTTTTAGATGCGGCTGAATTACGTTGACCGTTTGCACACATAATGTAAAGTAAGAACAGTTTATCCGAAAATTAAATCTATTGGCTTTTAGCGGTTACTGTTGCGTTATTTATGTGCATTATTTAATAGAAAGCACTTTGCAGCTGCTTGAAAGCATTAGAAATTTCGAAAACCAAAGCAAACAATGAAAAATTGCAGAATTTTTGTTTTTGATTTTCTCGTAACTCCTTCAGTCAAAATGGACCAAATTTTACAGATATGTTTTGCATCATCATACGCTCAGGCCTTTTTCTTGGTTTTTGGAAAAACTCAATATTAAGCAACATAAAATTTGCAAATTTTCGAAACACGCAAAAAAACGGAAAACTCACTTTTACGAAAAACTAAAAAAACGGCCTGAGCGTATATGTAAACTGGCCATATTAAGAGAAAATCTCAAATGATTTCATTAAGGGGGCGCTTGCATTACCGGGAACGGTTCTCCTGAGTTTATTTTCCAACGAATCTATTTCAAACTTTCAGCATAGGTAGCTGGTGCTAAATGCTAACAATACGTTGAATTTGAATGATCCAGTGCTTGGCTTGCGACTTACACAAGAGGGATAAGCTGAAATTTTCAAAACGCTGTCACTCATTAACGGCTGAATGAAATTAGCTCAAATTTGGCACAAATGCGTAAATAAACATAACGCAGGGGCAATTTTTTCAGTATTTCGATTTATGCAGTTTTGAGTATTTTATGAATATTCGAAAATTTTGAAAGTCAATATCTCACGGAATATACGATTTAAATAAAAACTAAAAAACTTGCCCCTGCGCGCCCGTCACATAAACGTGCATGCAAAATTGGAGCGAGTTTGGTCGCAGCATTTATGAGAAAATCAAAATGAAAAATTTCGTACTAATCACTGCAGTTTTTCGCAAATATTATGCTTTTAATAAGTCGCAAAGTGTATTTCATAAAATAATAAACAAATCCAACACAAAAGCAACGTGAAAAGCCCTGTAGAAGTAATTTCCGAACGATTGGTTTTTACATTAGCATTCGCGTTGGGAATGGTAAACGTAACTTTGTCATATATTCAACCGCCTGTAACTTTTGATTGCAACCACGTACAGGAGAGATATGCACATCGTTGTAACGGGCTTTTTATGCTCTTTCACCTAGTGCATTCGACGTTGTCGTTTGCAGCTTCAATAAAATTTCAAAATTTTAAGCCACACCGGTAGCTAGCCAAGCACGTGATCTCCGTTGCCGAAATTTTGTCAAAAGATGCCCCGCCAACCAGAGTAAGTTTAGTTGGGATTTCTTTAAAATTGAGCTATCGGTCTAAATTTTATATCTATAATCCCGATATTGCAAGCGCCCCCTTAAGGATTGAAGGAGATATTTACATTTAAAGCTTTTAATACATTTCCTATTGTGTAGACAGCAAGCCACGCCAAGCCCGCAGCGTCGTAGGTCAGCTCATCTGATGCAAAACCTGATAAAGAACTAATTTGCCAAATGTCAAGACGATTCATTAAGTATTTAGTTCACAGCATCTCTTCAAAGTCCACCCCTGTAGTGGTACTAATACCTTAAATAATGCACATAACTAACACAAGGATAACTTCTGAAATCCAATAGATTTAATTTTGGTATAAAATGGTCTTATATTACATTGCTTGTGCAAACGGTCAACGTAAGTCAGCCATATCTAAAGTCATCTGTAACTTTTGATGCCGAGAAACCACGTACAGAAGAAATATGTTTTTCATTTTAAAGCGCTTTTTGTGCTCTTTCACATGGTAGAGTAAAATTTAATGTATGAAGCTTAAAGAAAATTTTGATTATTTATGGTGGTAACTGGCCAATTATGCGCTTTCTCACATCAAGATTTGGCCCAAAGGTAGCTTGCCAACCAGACTTGATTCACCAAATTTTGTGACAAGATTGCTTCATCCCAGGGGCGTATCCAGGGGGGTGGTCCAGGCGGTCCGGACCCACCCTTTTTTGGGCCCTGACCCCCCCTCATCTTCAGTGGCAGGTGATCATTTTTCAGTAAACTATTGAAAAGCAAATAAAAATGAAATAAAAATATCAATACAATAACAACCAAACTATTTCAGTCATGTTATAGGCTACTGGGGATTCAGGATGGGCCGAACATCGACTGCAAGTACCCGACCCCCTTGACCTTTTAAAAACTTTATGTAAGCGAGACGGCGTTTAAATTCCGTTAGCGATAAGGACAATACTACTTCTTCCGACAAACTGTTCCAGAATTTTATTACTCTTTCGCAAAAGAAATGTTTTCTAATATCTAAACGACTGTGTGTGTTTGTTAATTTCAGACTATGACCTCTAGTCGCGTCAACATAAGAAAATCTAAAAAACTCTTCCCAGTTCAAATCAATAAGTCCATACAGTATCTTATAAACCATAATCAGGTCACGGCGTACTCTTCTACTCTCCAATGTTTCCAGGTTTAAGCGAGCTAATCTTTCTGCATAATCATATTGACCAAATCCAGGAATTCTTCTTGTAAAGTATCTTTGTACTTTATCAATAATCTCTATATCTTTAATTAAGTATGGGTTCCATACTTCACTAGCATACTCTAACCTAGGTCGAACATACGTAGTATACAATTTAACTAAAAATTTTGCTGAGGTTGAGCAAAAGCTTCGGAATAATAAGTTCACCATTTGATAGCCAACTTTAGCAACACCGACACAATGACAGGAAGACTTTAAGGAGCAAGATATTGTCAGTTCTACATCTTTAACAACAGTAGCCGCCGGAATTTCTAAATTTCCAAAGAAGTAAGACTGGTTTGGATTATTATGACCAAAATGGACTATACTCGACTTTTGAAAAGCAATTTTTAACTGGTTTTTGATAGCCCACGCGCTTATGTTGTTAATATCTGCTTGAATTGCATCACAAACAATATTATCAGTATATGCTACATAAAACTTAGTGTCGTCAGCATAAATTTTTGCAGACATGTGGATTAAACATTCTTCTATATCATTCATAAAAAATGGTAAACAAGCGTGGACCGAGTATACTTCCTTGCGGAACGCCAGAAGTAACAGTTCTAACAGTAGATTTGGATTGATTAATTTGAACAAACTGGGTTCTTTCGTGCAAATAATTTTCAAACCACTGAAAAAGTTTACCGGATATCCCATAGCTTTTAAGTTTTACAAGTAGTTTGGAATGAGATACAGTCAAAAGTTGCAATGTCTAAATATAAAACATCCACCAATAGTCTTTCATCTACAGCATCTATCAGAAGAGATTATTTTAAAGTTTGTTGACAAACTTCCTAACAAAAAGTCAGCGGGACCGGATGGGCTCTCCACGTTTTTCTTAAAACAAGTTAAACATTCTGTTTTGAAGCCACTTTTAACTATTTTCAGTTTTAGCTTAAATTCAGGGGTACTTCCTAGTAAATGGCTGATGGCTAAAGTAATCCCAGTATATAAGGGCAAGGGTCAAAATTCCGATCCTGCAAATTATAGACCTATAAGTTTAACTAGTGTTTGTTGTAAATTACTAGAAGGTATTGTTCGGGATGCTTTATTAAATTTTTTAACAAAAACTAGTCTTTTTCGCTCACAACAACATGGATTTTTGAAAAGAGACTCTACAGTTACAAATTTATTGAAGTCATTGGTTCGATGGGCAAAAATAATAAACGGAAATGTTGTGCATTGCTGTTACCTTGATTTTGCGAAAGCTTTTGATACAGTATCACACTCAAAGTTGATTTATAAACTTGATAAATATGGGATTAAGGGCAAACTACTTAAATGGGTGGAAGCTTTTTTGTCAAATCGTACCCAATTTGTTGATGTGAATGGCAAAAAATCCAATGAAACTCCAGTTACTAGCGGAGTACCTCAAGGAACAGTTCTCGGACCAGTACTTTTTTGATATATAAACGATATTGTAAAGTGCATTAAATCATCTAAAGTCCTAATTTACGCTGACGATGTGAAACTTTTTTGAGTACCAGCAAGTCTCTAGCAGCTGATGTACGCTTGCAAGAAGATCTTCGGCGTTTGTATGAATGGTCCGTAATGTGGCAATTAACTATTGCCATTTCAAAGTGTTCTGTCTGTGTATATGGGTCAAGCATGCAACTGCCTATTTATAGTATAAACAATGAACCTTTGCTGTATGCCAACGTCATGCGTGATTTAGGATTTCAGTTATGTGGAAATGTAAAATTTAGTGAACATTGTGATTCAGTCTTTAAAAAGGCAATGAACTTACAAGCTGTTTTCTTTAAATCTTTCAAATCGAGAGAGAGACTTTTTATTAAAGTTTTATTCTACTTTACATCCGACCTTTAGCTGAATTGGGCACCCCTATTTGGTCTCCTCATTTGTTAAAAGATATTGATATTGATTGAGAATATCAAAAGAAAATTTACTAAGAGAATACCTGGTATGGAGAATATGTCGTATACTGAGCGCCTGATGGATTTAGGACTAGAAAGTTTGGAGATACGTAGAATACGTACTGATTTAAAATTACTATACAAAATAACAAGAAACACCATAGAATTTCCTTTTGATTTTAGCCTTCCAATATGCAGCACATGTGGGAACAAGAAGTCATTCCTTGCGACTAAAGTTACCTGCAAATGTTAAAACTGAAACCTTAAAAAATTTGTTTCATTAATACAGAACTATTAAAATGTGGATTTATCTTCCTGAAAATGTTGTAAGTGCGCACAGTTATGATCAGTTTTGCAAATTGTTATCCGTCACTGATTTATCAGAATTTTTAAAGGGGCGGGGGGTCAGATGATCACATGGTCCTCTCCCGTCCTACTCTTCATTGTGGCTCTTGTTTTGGTAAAAGTAATTTCTCTGTTTATATTAACTACTAATCTGTATCAGTATTTTATTATAGTTACTTATTGTACGTGATTGCCATTTTTGAGTAAACGTTTCGTTTCGTTTCGTTTCGTAATCAAGCCGTACGTAGATTACGAGACTTCATGCTACATCCTTCAATTGCATTTTTGAAATTTTTTTTGAAAACTTTTTCTTCGGATGTTCTCGGCATGCGAGCTACCGATCCGAGCATGCCAGTATTTGAGAACTTTTACCGCGTAAATGCTAAAAACTACTAGGGATAGATCTGGATGGCAGTCCCGTCATCGCGATTGGAAGGTAAGAAAAGTAGACAGGAAAAACAGAAAAGGGCATTATCCACAAAATTTTGCGAGCGCGTATACATACGTATATATATATATATATTTCCAACGTTTTCACCAGATTTTCGGATAGAAAAAGTCTAAAATGTCATTAGATTTTAGCAAAATTTCTTATTTTGCCCTCAAAAAGTGTTCATTTTCAAAAATTTTCTTGTTTCTGTGAAATGAAAGAAATTAAAGATTTGAAGAACGAGTTCATCTAAAATCAAAAACTTTCTTCAACTTCTGGGGGGCTCCGCCCCTCTGACCCCCCCCCATGATATTCTGTTATTCTCATTATTGTTTACTCAGTAATGTTACATACATAATAGACACTCATATTTGTAAGTGCGTATATACGTTAGTTAGAATTATACTTTGCGGGACTTTGTGTGAATTGTGAAGCAACACACGCCAACACACAGGAGGGTTAGCATGTGCTTCGCTTGTGCAGTCTATTGTTGAACTGAACTGGATAAACACAGTTCAGTTGGGTGTTCCTGGGTGGAGGAGGATAAAAATTTTTTGGATCCACCCCTTTCCAAAATCCTAGATACGCCGGTGCTCATCCATACAAAAATTACGTAGGAAATCCCGGTAGTGGTACTACCACCTTAAAACGTTAAAAACAGGCCTTATTTTGAAGAACAAAGGGCAAACTTACCGAAAATTTTGCATTTTTTGGCCATTTTTTGAAATTTCTGATGTCCGAATTCTGGTGGGGGGATTGGGGGGGGGTACCCCCATCACAGTTCTTGGGTCGACCACCAACCTTCAAAGATTTACCCTCCCCCCAGACCCAAAGTTCAGGGAAACTATGCTTTTTCGTTGTAAAGTACATTACGTACTCAAAAGCTTCTGTCAATAGTTTTCTTATGCGAAAATAGGGCTTGAAATTTGACAAATTAGCGCCAAAATATGTTTAAATTAGCCGAGGTTGTGGTATATAATTGTGTATATTACCCTTTAATTAATAACCATCTTTAGCTGTTTGCATTCTTTTAGCTTAGTTGTTTTTTCAAAATTTCAGAAATTGCAAAAAAGTTTTTAAAAAGTTTGCCTTTTTTACTTAGCTTGGACCCAATTTTAGGGGGGAGGGGGTTTGAGCTCGGCTTGGGGGGAGTAATTGAGGTCGGGTAGGGGGAGGGGGGTCTGGCCTCTCTGTGGGGAGGTCTCACAGGGGGTAAACTGTAGCCTGGTATATATATACACCTACATGCTACACCTGTATGCTGCATGCCTGAACGGGAGGTCAAATTACACTGACCCTTGTGGAAACAAATTTCGGTACCCCTTGTGGCAGCAATTTATCCATGCGTAAAGCGATTTGTAAGAGATTTTTGCGTTTTTTAACGAAAAACAGTGATTTGTTTAGCAAAAACAACGTTTTTCAGACGTTTTTTAGCGAAAAATAAAGATTTCAAGTGAAAATTCCTGCGAAGCCGGAACATTTTTGGAAACTTAGGTTGAAAAACCAATTTTTGACCAATTTCCTTACCCCTTGTGGCAAATTTTCTTACCCCTTGTGCAGGCCCGCACCCAGAATTTTGAAAATGGGGGTCCAAGGTAAAATGCAAGGGGGGTCTTGGGGCGGTGCCCCCCAGAAGTTGAAAAATGTTTGCATTCTTACCCAAAAACAGCACATTTAACGTTAATTTCTTGCAAAATGTAAATTATCGCGCCGACAGCGCGATCATTTTTTTAAAAATAGCTGTTTTTGCCATCAAAATAGCAAACAATTCCCATTTTGTCATCCCAAAAGGGGGGTCTAGACCCCTTAAACCCTCCCCTGGGTGCGGCCTTGCCCTTGTGGGAGCAATTTCGTGACCCCTTTTGAGCGACTCTGCCGAGAGGGAGATTCCCCCCTTGTCCACCTGTGTCCATTATTCTAATCCCGGCATCAATTTTTGGCCCCCAGGCAATATTTTTTAAGAATACTAAAGTATATATAATAAATATAGCAATGTTCACAAAAAACAATCACCCCGCCAATTCACAAAAGAACAGTCACCAACCTAGACCATAGGTGTTACGGAGATTTGGGGTGGGAGAGGCTCCCCCCCCAACATTTTCTGGAGGCCCTCTGGCGACCCACCCCCTAACCCCCTCCAGGACCCCCCAACCCTCCCAAAAATATTCTCAGCCGTTTCAAATGCCAAACAACATTCAACCATGAAGTAATTTTATCATTAGACAGTGGTTCTACACTCGAAAACTTGATTGCTCACATGTTTCCAAGTCTAAAATATGGTCACTATTAGCGTCAGAAACTCCATAGTACAATTAAAAACGTGTGTTTCTCGCAATAATAAACACCTTAAGACAAAAATTTGGACTTTCTTGAAAATTTTTGCAAAATCTACCCAAAAAATACCCAAATTTTGGCCATTTTCGCGCCTTCGGCGCGACTACCACCTCCCCCCCCCAGTTGGGACGTCCCCCCACCCCTGCACCCTACAAAGGATCGATCATCATTGATGTTGATTTGGCAATCAAGATCTGTTAATCAGTGTTCATTGTTGTGACCTGATTTATCCTTCGGAAAGCAAGTGTCGACCCCGCGTGCTGTGGATATCAGTTGGACCCCTGCCTATCAACAAACGGACTCACGACAAAGACCCCTACCCGCGTTGACAGGGAATCCTCAATTTTGGACACAACACCTTTTGAGGATCCAGTGTCTAGTTTACTGACCGCCAGTAAACGTGTCGACCTTCCGTGTATTCGAAGTGACCCAGAGCCAGTCTTGCTAGACTTCAACCACTTCAGTGGAGCAAAATTGGAACCAAAACCATAATCGCTTCATTACACATATCCTAACTCTAACCACACATTGGATTCCCTGCCATGTCCTCTGGCTTCGCCACCGGCGGGTGATATTTTTGTGAACAAATTCACAAAAGAAAAATCACTATCAACTTTTTTTAAAAAGCCTCTGGGGTAACCGCCAGGTAAAACTAATGCCAAATTCGAGCTCAGCGACCCGAAAAACCTATATAGCGCATGTTTTAGGTACCTCAACCCCCATCTGACAGACCCAGCCCGGACCTTACGGACCCAGAGTGTGGTCAGGATCACCTATCTGGGCAAAACCTACCTAAACATTAATGCCACATTTGAATTCTACGCACCGATAAACTTATATAGGCGGGTTTTTAGGCTTCGGGGAACTTGAAATAAAATGTTTGGTCAGTCACGTGACCCTAGGCAAAGTCACGTGACCAGTCCAAATGCTAAATTACTCCACCAAATTGTTTGTTCTACTTACTAACTTATTTTAGTATATACTTCTTTTGTCTAGGACCGGCATTCCGGTATGTCGGCATCCTGTCGCAGCTTCCGGACAAAGGCCTTCTTGAATTCAAAATTGTTCGTGAGAAATACAGTCTCATCGCCCAAACAGTTCGATTTACGCAAGAGGCTAGGGGAGATGACCGTTGATGAGCAGAAGTTCTTGATTTGGATACGGCAAGTGTGCCCATTGATAATTCGCTGCTTCTCGTAGGACGTGCATTCCTGATAGGGCTCGGCTTCAGATGTCGTGGCAGTAGTTTGTTGTGTGTGTCGTGTACACTTGGCACAAGCCAGGGACGTCTCGCCGAAGTGAAAAGAAATCGAGTGAGCCAGGTTGGGGAAAAGGCGAGCTGCTCAGTGCTGTATCCCGTCCAACAAGTTCAAGTAGGTTACTGGAACGTTGACGAAAACTGGACCTGCGTATTCCATAATAGGCCTAATAGCGGATGCATATAGACTCTGTACCTGTAGCGAGCTTCCTCTGATAGGAAACGTGACTGGCTGGGTTTATTTTAGGCAAATGCGTCGGTCAAAATTCTCGAGACGAACGCAGGACCACGAATAACTTAAAGTTGGTTAGCAATGCTAGCCAACTTTGACTCATTGCTGGTTAGAAGCGTCTGTCACACTAGACCACTTTGACTCATTGTTGGTTAGCTGGAACTTTCGCAGCTAACCAACATTGGCTGTTATTTTTGATTATAGGCGCTTAGCACACTAGCCCACTTTGACTCATTGTTGGTTAGCTGGAACTCTCACAGCTAACCAACATTAGCTGTTATTGTTGGTTCTAGGTGTCTGCCGCAACAGCCCACAATAACTATTATTGTTGGTTGTGGGCAACTCACAACTCGAATGCCTGAAACTAAGTCTCAATGTAGAAAACTAACTTTATGATTGTGCGATACAATGTGAAAGCTATCTGCTAATTTAATTCCATTATAATTCATAGAATTTAATGGTTCATTCATTTCCGAATTTAACTCTAACAATTTTATAATGTTTATAATCTTATGTATTGCAGGATTCATGCATTTCCACTGATTGCTTTGTCGACTGAACCTTACTGCGGAGAAGGAGAAACTCAAGTGGTTTATAATGCTAATCTAAACTACCTATTGTGATGTTTCCATGTTGGTCTGTGCAATAAAAGCAATTTGTCACAGAGTCTTTTATGGGGGACACTTTGATTCATTCCGCTTAATTGGGGTCATCTGTTAAAATCTACTTAAAGTGCAGAGGTGATGCAATAAATGTGACCTTGCCGCAATAAAAATCTGACATATCTCAACTCATAAAGGCCAATTTATTGGTTACAGCTATAAAAGAGTAATGTTAATTTGAAGATAATGTATTTTAGCATACAAGAGCTACAATGCGTGAAAAGATTCTAATCCTTCGACTTAACTTAAACTTTAAGTTAAAAAGATTTTAACCTTTAATTTTACTTTAAACTTTTATTTAGCTTAAGTTTTTATAACTTAAATTAACTTAAAGCTTTATAACATGCGGCAGGGTTCGAAACCACAGAAACAGAGCATGGCAAAGACAGAAAAGAAGCAGAGCTCTCATCTACAGTAAGCTAGCATTCTACAATGCCGCAGGCACGGAGGTCGCGGCACTGTTTAATCAAAGGCTTACTCTAACGAAATTTACTCATTTATGAATTCATCTCTAGGCAGGGTTCGAAACCACAGAAACAGAGCATGGCAAAGACAGAAAAGAAGCAGAGCTCGTCCAGACTTGTCCAGGAGCTTATCACAGACAACCAGGGCTATCCATATGCGCATATTCCGGTTACTGCTGTCTGTAAGAGGTCGCGGCACTGTTTAATGAACATTAATTTTTGTAGCACTGGGTCTTGACGTTGTCAAGGAGCCTATTTTTGAGACTTATGGCTATAAACTTAGCGAAGACACAGATCAAATACCTAAGGTTCTGACTTCATAATCATGTTAGCAATATAAATTAAACATATCGACTGTAAACATACTGAACGATACTTCAGCACTAAGTTCCATTACAAAACTGCAGCATTTTACAAAGCAAGCTCAGCACAAAAATAATAATAATGCACCTCAACACAAAATATATACACGAGACCTAGGGAACTGGCAGACTCTACGCAAATTTTACACTATATATAAAATTTCTTTTAAAAACACAAGGACACCTGACTAAACACACAAAGTAAAAAACCAAAACACAAGAAAACACTAGTTACTACCATGACAGACTTAAACAGGAATGACTAGAACCGAAGATTCGAACCGCAGAGAGAGATACACACACCAGGGGACCGGACAAAGACACACATCAGAAAATTACATTCTAACTTTCGTTTTTAAGGACAACTACAAAATCCAAATCAGAAAGAACACTGCTTGCTACCACAATAGAATTAACAACACTGACAACTACTTAGGTTCAGAAACGAATTAAACACAGATACAGTATATACATGGTCTTACTACGCAGGCCTAGCATAAGGTGAGGTCGCGGCACTGTTTAATGACACACATCAGGGGAACTGGCAAAGAAACATCAGAAACATCACATTTTAACTTTGCTTACCTAAAGTAAACTTCAAAATCCAAATCAAAAAGAACAATGCTTTACCTGGACATGGTTTCGCTCCCTCGGTATATGTTGGACATTCAAAATTCAGGCAGTAGACGAATGTCTTGACTTCACGGATCTTATCAGCGGTCAGTGAGTATTCATTCCAACCATGTATGTTCTATTGTTCGACTCAATATTCTGTGTTAATAGCTGTGTCAGTTGTCAGGTTGAGGGAGATTACACTGGGTATGCTGTGACGATAAAATCGCTAATACAGTCATAGACAATAAAAATTTTATGAGAAGGCATGCGGTTATACATGGAGCTTTTCTGACTAATTGCTGCTTCGAATCTTTTTAACAGGATTGCTTGTCTTGAGAATTTGATCCAATATCCATAGTCAGGGTCTTGAACTATACGAGATAACAATTTTTTATGTGCTTCTTATTACCATAGAATCTAGATGCTCTTCTTGTATCAGCCCTATTGCCATGTTTTATACTAGTAGCAAAAATGCCCTAACGGTCATTGCTAAAGGGGAGAATAGGGAAAGTGGCTAAGCGGAAAAATGTCAATAGCTTGTGTGGAGTCAGGTTTTTAGTCAGCGCCTAAAATGGTTGAAACCAGCTGTTGGTACAGAATACTGGGAATCTAGTCAGCACATAAAATTATTGAAACCAGCTTTTAGGTACAGAATAGGGAATGAGATAAGGTAAAGGCTATGAGATAACTTATCAGTCGTGATGATAAAGTATATATGCATGCAATAAAGCGATAAAGCTGAATGCAATGAATATCAAACAATCGTTCAGCAAACTGAATTAGTCACCCAGCCCCTAAAACAAAATGTACATCTAAACATAATATAATACGTACGGTACGTAAATAAACACATCGTCAAGTAGACTCGCTCAAATTCTCCACCACGACAGCGTAGTATAATAATACATATATACACGTGTACGCATGTAGATTGCAAGAAGACAAATTGTGTTCAACCTCATCTGCAACTAAGGTTACCATTACGCGTGATTTCATGCATTCAGCTGTATGCACATGAAGGATTCCTGACATTGTTTGTGATAACGCATCATCCCTCTACTTAAAGCACACTGGTTTTTTCGTAATCCACGAGGAGCTGCTGATGCACACTTACACGCACACGCACTGGTACATCCACGCAAATGTCAACTACTTATTTGCTCAGATCATTCCACGAGAATTCTTCGAGTTCACGCGAATAGGGTTGATGGCGAGAGGCGCCTATTCTGCCCCAGACGCTGGTTTCAATCATTTTAGGCCCTGACTAGATTTCCTATTCTACTCAGAAAAGCTGGTTTCAATTATTTTAGGCGCTGACTAGATTCCCTATTCTGTACCTATAAGCTGGTTTCAATCATGTTAGGCGCTGACTAGATTCCCTATTCTCCAACTAAAAGCTGGTTTCAATAATTTTAGGCGCTGACTAGATTCCCTATTCTGTACCAACAGCTGGTTTCAACCATTTTAGGCGCTGACTAAAAACCTGACTCCACACAAGCTATTGGCATTTTTCCGCTTTAGCCACTTTTCCTATTCTCCCCTTTAGCAATGACCGTTAGGGCATTTTTGCTACTAGTTTCTTGCATTTTTCCGCTGTAGATCATATATACACATATATATATGTACGTGCAACATGTATATATACATATACATATACGTGTACATGTATATTGTATATGTACAATTGATAGGGGCTTAAGAAAAGTCTTAAGACTGTCTTAAGAAATTTGTGTCATTAAGAATTTCTTCAAATGTCAACATAGTTTATGCCTGTACTGTACATTACTTTTCGACTTCACTCAGCAACCGGCATTTTCACGGTCAAGCAAAAATGTGTATAGCAATCTGGCTTTTTCCTGCAGGGGGGGGGTGGGAGCGCCCCCCCCCCAGACTTGGGTCCTCCTACCCAGGATTCGGGCCTTCCCCCCCAAGAACCCTAAAGTGCCAGGAGAAATAGGGTTTTGAGTGTAAATTTTGAAAAAATTTTCCGACCTCGCCGGATTTTTAGGCATTATAAGTTTAAATTTTGGGTTAAAAATTTTGGTAAATTTTTTATCTCAGCAGCAAAACAGCTGTTTTTAAGCATTTTTGAAAAAGTTTTGTTCCCCCCTAGAAATCCGTGCCCCCAGACCTGGGGGGGTCGCCCCCCAGACTTCCCCCCCAGCAATTTTTGCCTAGGAAAAGCCAGGCAATGTCCGGGGGTAGCGACGCCGCTTGGCGAAGGATAGACATTAAAATAGCAGACTCTTTTATGCGAATTTGAGCCAGTAAAAGTGTGTGTTTCTGAGCGGATATCTATCTGAGGGGGTGGGGGGGTAGCGGAGCCGCGTGGGGAAGGACAGAAATTAAAATAGCAGACTTTTCAGACTTTTATGCGAATTTGAGCCAGTGCAGATATGCGCTTAACCCAGTTTTCTGAACGGATATATCCATATGTGGGGGGCGGGGGGGGGAACGGCGCTGCGTGGGGTTAGACTGAAATTAAAACAGCACTTTCATGCGAATTTGAGCCAGTAGAAGTGTGTGTGCAACCCAGCTTTCTGAGCGGATAATGCCAAAAATGTTCGCCTCACCAAGGGCTTTCATTCGATACCAAAGTTGAAAATTTTTAAAAAATCGATTTTGGACCGGTCCAGACCCTGGTCGGGGCGCCACACGACGCTGGGTCCACTTTGGAGGGATCCTCCAATGGTATCAAATGAAAGCACTTGGTGAAGCGAACATTTTTTGTCATTGGAGGATCCCTCCAAACTGGTCCCAGCGATTCATTCAAATTAAGTTGAATTTCTACAAAAGACCCTACGCCAACCACCACCAGTTCAGGTATGGACTACTACTGGTCTATGGGTTGCAGTCAATTTTGATAGGTTGTAAGACCTGGACAAGTGCTCCACTACCACCCTGATGAACTATGCCATATGGATGAAGAAATTCTCAGATGTGAGTGCGGTTGTCCGCCAAAACCTCATGTTCCGGAAATTGCTGTTGTCAGGGATAAGATGAGAGATTTACGTTCCATCATGAAACATCACCAACGGATTCAAATCATTTATAACCAACTTGACAAATTGGAAGCTGAGATGCTTGAATAATGTCTATTCTATTATTTGTCCAATGTTAGTCAATAACATTTCGTTTATTGTAAACAGATAATACATACAATTAATGTTCTATACAATGTTATTAGTGTGGAGATACGATACATTGATTACATCCTGCTTCGCCGCTGGTATGGTAGGGTAGGTGATGTTGGATTCGGCAATCATGTATTTGCTCTTGCTGAAAATCTTCGATGTAACTCCTGGCCCCTCCGGTTCACTCGCAACAACAACAGATTGTAGTGTCCGGATTTGATCAAGAAACCGTAAAGTAGGGGCCCAACGTCATGCTGTTGTTTAATCTTTAATAGGAGGCTGAAGGCACCTTGATTCGGCCTTGATTGTGTCACGGAAATGCTTTGTGATGCGCTCGTGTTCCATCATGTAGTCGGCAACTGGATTTGGCTCTATCTCATTGCATAACAAGACCAAATTATCCGTTTTCTCAATTGATGTGTCTAGAATAACACACATATAGAAATAGCAGTAGACAGGATAGTGATAGTAGTATATAGTAATACACTAGCATAATAATATGTGATCAGGAAAATAACAATACTTGAGTATACAGAATTATAAAATATTTACACTATTTCACTTACCATCAGATGTAATCATTAGATTCTTAAGATCCAGGATTGACATGGTTGAATTCAGTGAGCAAAACAAATAAAATGAGATAAGTAAATAAGCGAACAAACATTGTTATATATTAATTTTGCTGCATTCTTGTGCTAGGTTTCATAAAATAGTTGCATTTTCGTATTATCATGTGTTTTCAACTGCTACCAACAATATTATACCGGTATTAAAACTGTCTTTGTGATATTTTCCTTGATTTATTCTTGTTCTCATATCTTCACATTTCTTCCAAATTGTATGTTCATCATTCCTTCATAACATCTGTTCATCTCATGTTCAATTTCAATTTAACATGTTCATTTTTCAAATCTTGCATAATTACCATCTGCCTTTCTCCTCTTGAAATTATTTATTTTTTCAAGTATTGCCAGCGTTGTACACATGTGGTTTTCCTTGTTAGATTTAACAATGCGTCTTCCTATACAGCATTTTTGTTAGTTATTTTTTAATTAAAATTTGTTACCTTTAATTAATTATTACTAACTAAAGTCTGACACAAAAATGTGTGTACAAAATCTGTAAGGCCTCCAGTGAACTCAATATACGTCGTACCCATATGCGCCGACATGGCCGCTGATAGATCTCAGTGGAGAGGACTCGTTCGTGACAGTAACCATAGTGCTGGCTAGGGATGAAGCTATCTGTTGCCAGGATTAAGCAAGCAAGTGTTGCTTTAGTCAGCACAGAATAACCTCGATGAGATTAGTGGCGTATTGCTGAAGGTGTGAATTGTCATATATATCTTCTTGCCCGGTTGTTTCAATATTCCTTCAATGAGGGGCAAGTTCCATCTGCTTGGAAAACCGCAAAGTGTTATCCCGATATTTAAAATGGAGACAGAACGATTCCTGCAAATTACAGACCAGTAGCCTTACTTTCCTTGATCTCAAAGCTTATGGAAAGATACATTGGAAATGCAATTGTGATACATCTGCAAACACAATTTTCAGATATTGTTAGCGATTTGAGAGGTAATTAAGCGAATTTTAACAATTTTTCGCTATTTTTTGGTAATTTTTTGGAAATTTCGAATTTTTACCTAAAAATTTTAAAAAAATTAGGTAGGGGTTTGAAATATTTTTAAAAGCGTTAAAATACAGAAAGCTTTGAATTTTTAGGCCATTTCTTGGATTTTCTGAGGTCCCAATTTTGGGGGTGGTTGGTGTGGTGGGGGGTACCCCCAACCATAGTTTCCCTGGAACTTTGGGTCTCGGGGGGGGGGGGGTAAATCTTGGCCGACCTCCGAAATGTGATGGGGGGTACCCCCCCCCAATCCCCCCCCAGAATTCGGACCTCAGAAATTTCGAAAAATGGCTAAAAAATGCAAAATTTTCTGTAATTTAGCCCTTTTTTCATCAAAATAAGGCTTGTTTTTAACGTTTTAGGTGTTTTTGCACCGTTTTAAAGCGATTTTAGGTCAAAATTTTAGAAAAATTTTTAAAAAATGACCGTTTTTCGACCACATTTAGCTAACTTTTTGGGTCCAAAAATCGTTGGGGGGGGGTTCGGGGGGGGGTAGCCAAAAGTTGGGGGGAGGGTAAGTCAAAAAATCTGGGGGGGGGGGGGGTAAATTTGGTCAAAATTTTTGGGGGGGATACCCCCCCCCCAACCCCAAAGGGAAACTATGCCCCCAACCCCCATCACATTTCTTGGATCGACCACCAACCTTCAAAGATGTACCCCCCCCATTCCAGACCCAGAGTTCCAGGGAAACTGCGGTTACTCCCCCCATACGACCCAATTACACCTATAGTTGGCGACCTCTCCATTTGGGGGAAGTGGTCCCCCCTATCACACCTATGCTACATAGTTTCCCTGGAACTTAGGGTCTCGGGCTCGGGGGCATAGCCTGGTGTGTTAGGGGGGGAGCCCTCCCCCAAATTGGAGGGGTCGCAGACCCTCCCCCCTAAAAATGTTTTTCTACCCATCCCCCCAAATCGGCCTTCGGCCGACCCCCCCCCCTAAAAACCCAACCTTTTCAACCCCCTACCTGAATTTTTGCAAATTTTTAGCCAAAAATTCGAAAATTTTCAAAAAATTAGCGAAAAATTGCTAAACTTCGCCTTATTACCTTAAAAATCGCTAAAATAGCTGAAAATTGAGAAAAATTTTCAGTTATTTTGCGAAAAACCGATTTTTCGCCGACCCCCCCCTCGAAAATTTTTCTTACCCCTCTCCCCAAATCGACTTTTTCTCGACCCCCCCTCCTCCTTTTTTGCCAAACCCCCCACCCTACTTTTTTCAAACCCCCACCCCCACGTTTTTCGCCAGCCACACCTATGCTCGGGGTGGGGTAAATTTTGGGATTTTGGTGGTCGACCCCCGATGTGATGGGGGTACCCCCAGAATTTGGACCTCAGAAATTTCGATAAATGGCCAAGAAATGCAAAATTTTCTGTAATTTAGCCCTTTTTTCTTCAAAATAATGCTTGTTTTTAACGTTTTATGCGTTTTTGCACCGTTTTAAAGCGATTTTATGCCAAAATTTGAGAAAAATTTTTCAAAAAATGACCATCCAAAATTAGCTAACTTTTTGTGTCCAAAAATCGTTGTGGGGTTGGTAGCCGAAAGTTCGGGGAGAGTAAGTAAAAAAATCTGGGGGGGGGGTAAGTTGGTCGAAAATTTTGGGGGGAATACCCCGCCCCAACCCCATAGTTTCCCTGGAAATTTTGGTTGGGGGGGTAAACTTCGGAAATTTGGTGGTCGACCCCCGAAATGTGATGGGGAGTACCCCCCCGAACCCCCCCAAAATTCGGACCTCAGAAAATTCAAAAAATGGCCAAAAAATGCAAAATTTTCTGTAATTTAGCCATTTTTTCATCAAAATAAGGCTTGTTCTTAACGTTTTAGGCGTTTTTGCACCGTTTTAAAGCGATTTTAGGCCAAAATTTTAGAAAAATTTTTCAAAAAATGACCATTTTTCGACCAAATTTAGGTAACTTTTTGGGTCCAAAAATCGTTGGGGGGGGGAACGGGTCCCTAAGGAAACTATGCACAACCCCCCCCCAAAGGAAACTATGCTATGCTATGGACTTTGCCCTATGTATTTATGCATGAAAAGAAAAATTTTCTAGCTGTATTGTGAGATCAGATCCGGCGCAGTGGCGGCGCCAGGGCGGGCCGGGGGGCCCGGGCCCCCCTTTGCGATATGGGCCCCTCCCTTTGGGGGTGTCGGGCCGGCCCCCCCCTTGAATAATTTTTCAGCTGTTTATATGCATAATTTGAGTGTTTTTAAGAAATTTCTTTAAAAAACGGCAAATTTTTTGGGGTCAAGGGCAAAAGGTCGCCGGATTTTTGGGTCGGGCCCCCCCTTCAAAAAATCCTGGCGCCGCTATTGATCCGGCGATGCTTGTTTTTTATGAACAAGTGATTTTTCTTTTGTGTGCCGTGCCGGCCGAGTGGTTAAGGCGTTCGACTTTGGATCCGATAGTCCGAGGTTCGAATCCCCGCTGCCACAAGGCTTTCACAAATCCCCTTGAGCAAGGGACTAAGCACATATCGGTTCGCCGTGGGCTCTAGCCAACCCAGCTATCCATCCTTAGTTGGTCGGTAAATGGGTACCACTTATGTGGGAAGGTAACAGGAGACCGTGTAGGGCGCCTGCCTTGAGGAGCTGGCCCCTCCTCCACGGTTGTAGTCATCATTCGAGGTGGCACTCCTGGCTCAAGGGCGGTGTATCCGGGGATGAGCACCGGCACCCTAGACCCTGACAAGGGTAGGAGAATTCTCCGGGGGTTACCTTTACCTTTACCTTTACCCCCCCTTCAAAAAATCCTGGCGCCGCTACTGATCCGGCGATGCTTGTTTTTTATGAACAAGTGATTTTTCTTTTGTGAATTCGTTCACAAAAAATTTTTATTACTCTCGCTCGCTACACAATGGCTACCGGCATGAAATTCGCAGCATATACAATGTAAGAGGGCCCACTAGCGTTCCACCAAAAGTTTTTCGATCAGACTTCATGTGCGAAATTGCCAGCAAAAATTCGATTTTTTGTGAACATTGCTATGAGCCTGGCATTTTTAGGATTCTGAAAGTGGGGTGGGGCGGGGCTTCCGAAAAGTGGCGGTCGAGCCCAGCCCAAGGTATATATATAAGTACAACCTAAATTTTTTGCTAAAAAGCATTTCAGGTACAAACGCGAAAAATTGCTGTTTTAAGCAAAAACAAGCGTAGGCGCAAGGCGGTGGAGAGCCCCCCAGCCGTTCCCCCCCAGAACTTTTGGGGGGACGACCCCAAATTTGACAGACCCCACCCTCAAAATTTTAGAAATTTTGGCTCAAAATTAGGAAAAATTCAAAAATTTTCGCAAACATTCCACTTTTTTCGAAAAAGTGACCAAATCGGTTCTATTATTGCTAATTGTTGGTTCCATAGGAGTTCCAGGACTTCTAGGAATAAGGGAAATTTATAGTGGGGGTTTCCCCCAAACCCCCCCAAATTTTCGTTTTTTTATGCCAAAAATCGCATTTTCGGCCATTGCTCGCTAATGCCAAAAAACATCTAACCGTGAAGTATATAATTTTAACATGAGACAGGGGTTTAAAATTAGAAAACCTGATAGCCAACGTGTTTCTAACTCCAAAATAAAGTTAATATTGAGTCAGAAAGTACATAAAACTGTTAACAAGTAGGCCCCAAAAGGGGCAGTATTCCTTTATAGACCTTTACTTTATTCAAATTCAGATGCTTAAATAGTACCTAAACCATAGGTGTAACGGGGATTTGGGTTGGGGGGCCCCTCCCCCGGAATTTTGGGGGGGGCCCCCTTTTTAGACCCCCCCAAACCTCCCCCCCAAAAAAATTTTCTATTTTTATGCCAAAAATCGCATTTTCAGCCATTGCTAATGCCGAAAAACGTGAAATCATTAAGTAATTTTAACATTAGACAGTGTTCTTAAACTCGAAAACTTGATTGCCAACACGTTTCAGACTCCAGAATAAGGTCAATATTGAGTCTAGAAGTCTATAAAACCGTTATAAACGTGTATTTCTCGCGATAATAAACACGTTAAGCCAAAAATTTGGACTTTTTTGAAAAATTTTGCAAAATTTGCTTTAAAAATGCCCAATTTTTGCGCCTTCGGGAAGACTACCCCCCCAGTTAGGGGGGGCCGGAGGCCCCCCAAAATTTCTGGGGGGCGGGGTTTGAAAAATTTCTGGGGGGTTACCCCCCCAATTACACCTATGACCTAAACCTAATTTGCATAATCTGAATGCAAAAAATGACCTAAGCTAGCCCTGTGTTGAAGATAGGGCTTGTATATGGAGAAATGACTCACGCTACACTAAACATAGAAGTTTCCATTTTATACATTCCTGCTCCAGCAGGAATAACAAGAAGACCCCCAAAACGGGTATAGTTCTGCTATGAGGAGCCTGAAAATGTCTATGTAGGATAAGACAAAACTGAATTTACGGGTCAGCGCCTGCATTTCGTAAGTGCACGGATACGTGTGCAGGGCGACGTGTCTCTCAATTCCGAAATTCATCCAGAGAGAAATCGCCAACTCAAACATTTGGCCACGTATTTAAATACTTTGCTTTCTTATGACAGCATCGTTCTTTAATCTTTAGCCATAAAATTAAGATATAGTCAGAGGGGGGAAAAAGCATCACCGGCAAAGTGGGGGAAAAAACAACGGCTCACCCTGCTCGACTGGTATAAGATAGAGATACAAAATCTAGTGCAAATGAAAGTTCAAGTCTTGTACTTTAAGATCATATATAATACAAATAACCGTTCCTGTCGATTGAGCCTTCGTGTGGCATGGGTCCGAAGTTGACACCCAAAAATTGTCCAAAAACCTAAGGATTTTTCAAATTTTCTAAGATTATGCCAACTTACTGGTAATAGTTACAGGAGTCACTTTGTGCATGAAGGGGTTTGTGGATGTGCTCTATAACGTGGGCTAGTCGGATTTTCGCTAGGTCACACGGTTGAGAAATAGTGACCATCTTTTTTTCCCCCACACTTTTTGCACCAGAGGGGGAAAAAAACAACGGTGTGCTTTTTTGCCAGCAGTTTCGTTTTTTTGATTTAAGCAAAAATAACGACTAATTGTTTACTCATTTGTACTGTTATACCCCCCAATTGACCTTCCGCTGCCGAAAAGAGCCATATGACCTGCCACTGTGGAGGAATGCTGGCAAATATTCCCAGGGGGATAAATCATGCAGATAACAAGAAAATTAGGGTCCATAAACAATATTTTTGTGATATTATGAACTGTGGACATTCCAGAGAGTTTCACAAGTGTGGATATGCAAAAGACTCCACCCGAAATGGATGACCCCTGAACACTTTTGTGCGATTTTGCCACCCATCATAACTAAAACACTCAATTTCTTGCGGGTTAATATTGCAAAATGGTGTATTTTATCATTGCAAGTTAACACAAAAGGCGATTAAATTATAAATTACCGGAAAAAATAAGATTTTGTAGACCAAAAATCTTAATTTCCTAGCAATGTTAGCTCATTACTAAGTTTGGCATTTACGATGGATAATACTAAGCCTGGCTGCCGGCAACGAGTTGTTAGAAGTAGATATTGCGTTTTATGCCTTTAAATGCCATTTATCTGCTGCTATGGTGGTGAAGGAACGAAATTTGGTGCCATCTTTTTTTCCCCACCCTCATCTTTTTTTTCCCCCACTTGTGGGGGGAAAAAAAGATGGCCTATATTGAGGCTAGCCTACTAGAAGTACAACCGAATGCTGATTTTACTGGTGGTATAGAAAGTACAGGCCAAGCCCTAAATGCTGGTATATAAAGCGTCTTGCTAGCTACAGTCTGTAGCGAGTAATAACCTTATTTCGAAAATCGTTGTTTTTCCCCCCTCTGACTATACAAACTGTACTACAAGTTTTTCAATGATGACGATTGTTATGTACTCTGTTTTGTAGGCTGGTTTGATCAATAAGACCTTAAACATGAACAGAACTGAAAACATACCAGGCTTTCTAACCTGTTAGCCAATCGTGCGAAGAACAATTACGAAAAGATTTAGTATATAATAACTAAAAAGTTGAGTATATATTCTTTGCTCTTTTTAAGGGCCATTAAACTTTGCAGCCATCTAGACTTGCAGCTGGCTGAGAAGTGGTCACAGGCAGTACAAACCTCATTTGCATAAATACAGACGTCTTTGCAAACTTGCATCTAACATCTAAAATCGGGGGGGGGGTAGATTAAGAGCAACAAACATTTTCAGGGTAGAGGGGGAAGGAAAATAAAAACATGTAGTACAAGCCAGCCAAATTCATTTCAACAGTAATTACACCTACAATAGCCAAAACTTAAATTTATGTGTTCAAATAAGTCGCAGGCCCCCTTCGGTTAAAACAAAGAAAAAGAACATTACTGCTGAAGAACATTAGCAATGCTGAAGATAGGCAGAGTTTAAATGGAGCAGGGCTTCCTTAGTGCTAAACATATCTATGTTCCGTAACAATAGTTCTGCCTCCAGGCAGAACAAAAACGTGTATTTCATTGGATTGTTGTTGTTGTTGTTGTTGTTGTTATTCCCGGGCTACTCAGCCAAGAGGCTATATCAGGGCGCTAACCTTTGTCTCTCCCCATCAGTCATAACCGGAACCGACACCTGGCTTATTTTTACTGGGGGGGGGGTGGGGGGGGCCCCCCCCCACTCGGCAACCTCCCCCCCCCCATTCGAGGTTCCCCCCCCATAAAAGCCCCCCCCCATAAATTTTTACCTCCCCCCCCATAAGCCTAAAAATTGCCAGATTTCACCATTTTTACCCTAAATTTTCAAAAATTTTTCGGCTTCGCCGGAATTAACGCAATTTTCGCTTTTTTAGCGTAAAAAACACCTAAAATTAGTCATTTTTTAGCGATTTTTGGCAATTTTTACACAAAAAAACGTAAAAATTTGCAAAATTTTTTCCAAAAATATGCCCCCCCACGTTTGGTGAGCCCCCCCCCCCCCCTCGATGGGGGGGGGCAACTTTGAGCCCCCCCCCCATATCGCCCCCCCATAAATTTTGGCCTAAAAATAAGCCAGGACACGGCGGCACTTTTGAAGTTCGTTTAAATTAGCTTATCTCACGCATGCGTAGAGATCCAAAGCTGCAATTTTACACACTTGTGTATAATGATGAGACGCATAATGTAGCACAGTGGCTTGACTTGATTCCACAGCTTTCGCTAGCCTGGATTAAACCCTCCAAAAGTGTCCAAACAGCCCATTTTTGGGGTTTAAATAGTGATAACTTTCACAGACAGCATTTTTGAGCGATGACCCAATTATAACTTTTACTCAGCGTGTTGAGAGCTTTCAAATGAGCCCAAGTTTGTAGCGATTGGAGCAACTTTTATTTTTCGGGATATGGGCCCGCTGGAACCACGTGCCGCCCCAAATCCGCATAATTGATACATATTCGCGTTCTCCTGAACGAGACCTTTCATTTGATACCAAACTCGACTACCTTTCGTTTATTTTTTCTTTTCCTACAGTTTCTAAAATTTCTGAAATATGAAATTCTAAAATTTTAGAATTTTTTAAAATTTTTTAAATCTCTGATTTCTGAGCTTTCAGAAAATATATACATTGTCATACTTAAATTGAATAATAAACTCTCCACAAAATTCACTCTTTTGGTCCAGTTTAAGTTTGCTAGGCTATAGTATGACTCTCGCTTCGTCGTCTGAATGCTGTCCCACAATGGGAAGTTGGAGCAGACACCTTCTTGGCCTTTCGGCTCCTCTAGTAAGACATCCATTAACTGCTCATACTCATTGGATTGTCAGTGTCATTTATGTTGTCTTGAATGTTTTTTTATTCGTTCCAGTCTCGTAATTTTCCTGTGGCCGAATTATCTCCTTTGGTTTGATATATATGGCATCACAAGAAATATTTCTTGGTGAAGACGGTATGTATCTTTCTAATCCACCAAACTATTTATAGAATTATATAAATTGCCAGTTCGTATTTCTCTGACAGTGCCGGATCGAAGAATAATATATATCTAAAAATTTCTGTCTCACTAAGCTTAAACCTTCTATATATATATATATGTATGTATAGTGCGGCGGGAAAAAACCCAGTCCGATATGCGGGGGAAAACCCATCGCCAGTGTGAGTCACCCATATGAGCTAGATCGGATTTTAATAGCCTATCTTAAAGAGCGTCCAAAACAACCCTAGAGGGTATGTTATTGTAGCTCCCGCTGCCTCTCAGCAAATTTTTTGGGACTTTGAAAATTTTGGAATTTTTGGTCCCAACATGGGGGTCAGGCAGGGTCAACTTTGGGAGGTAACCTGAACTACTCGAAAGACCTAGCCCAAAACGGATTACAGTTTCACAGAGGTTATGTCTCGAACTTCACGATGGTGTATGCAATTTGGCTCTAGTACCTGTGGTGCGACCTGGGGGTGACCTAGACTCAGCGGGAAAAAACCCATTTCCGGGAAAAAACCCAAATTTCAATATGAAATTTTTTCTAACCATTAGCAGCAAAGAAAAAATTCATGCATTTCTTAGCTCAGTAGAGCCTCCTGATTAATTTGGTATAGATTTTACCTAGGTTCGACCTTCTATGTTGGTCCAGGTGGCCAAAATCTGAGATGGTGCTCATTTTGAAGCTCTTCGCAAGGCCTCATGGTAGTTATCGTCAGATTATCGATTTGTCGCTTAATAAAAAAAGTTACAGCCAAAATTTGAAAATGTGGGTTTTTTCCGCCGCGCTAAATAAATATATATATATAACTAAGAATTTATTCTGATTAACAAGTAGCCATACAGAATAATACGAATACATAAACTGTTTATCGCAGTTACACAATTCTTAGCAATATAATATATATGTGCTTAGTAACGAAAATTTGTTAGTAGAAACAAACAAACAAACAGACACAAAAAACACTTTTGTAACAGGTATATACTAGAGTTCTGGCTAAAAGTCACAGAAAGGGATGGGGGAACCACTTGTCTGGTTATTTAATACCCCGACCCCGAAGATAGTTATTCAAATTCAGATTTTTGACAGACCTTTCAAAAACATTTAGGCTAGATGAGTTTATAACAGTGATGGGTAAACTGTTCCAAAGTTCAACAATTCTGTTAGTGAAAAACGACTTTGTTGCTTCTCTATGACACAGACTATGCCGTATTTTGTAGCAATGCCCACGTAAACCTATACTAGGTGCTAACGTGAAAAAATCAGTAAAATTAAGTGATATTTGATTTTTGCAAATTCGGTACATTAGTTTTAAATCCGTAATTATACGTCTTATCTCTAATGATTGTAACTAGAGCACTTCTAAGCGTTGCTTATAAGAGAAATGTTGTAGACCAGGTATACGTTTCGTATACCTTCTTTGTACATTTTCTATTATGTCGATATCTTTTAGCAGGTATGGTGACCATATCATGGGGGAGCTCGGAGAGCCCCCCATAATATGAGCTATAAAGGCACTTTGCGGATTTTGAAAAGTGCTAATTAGGCATAACTAATTAACGGGAAAGAATTAAGAGCTAATATTTACATTTTTGAAATCTCCAGGCCAAGAGCTTTCGAATGATACCAAACTTGCCCGGAAAAAATGAACTTTGAAAAAATCGACTTTCTCTTACGGGTTTGAAAGTGGTTTTTTCTCTGTATTCAGCATGATTTTTGTCAATTTTGTGTGAACTCGATTTTTCGAACGGCCCATAGGAAATATTTTTCTATACTATTTTTTGAATATCTAGGCAATGGTACTTAGCAAGTTTATGTTTTTTTTCCGAATTTCGATCTGGTTCGATTTTTATAGATGGTCAAAAATGGAAAAAATAGCGTTTTTGGACACCTTCAAGCTGAAAAATTTCGAAGTCCGAAAATTTGAAAATAGTCTAAAAACGGGCAAAAACAGCGTTTTTCGGCCTTGGGGTCGTACCCACATATAGTAAATCGGGGTCGCTGAACACGATGAGCATAGTGCCGACACCGTATCTCGCCTGGTTCATCTGGTTCAACTGGTTCAAAGTTGAACCAGTTCCTGAATCAAGCTACTGGAGATAGTTGGAAGGCTGAAATTTTGCATACCAAAGTTATTGGGCATGGGGAATTCTCTGGTGGTGTTACTTTGGTGATCTGACCCATGGCTGGCTGGCTATTTTTTAGGGATTTTTTTCGGGGGGCTTACCGGGGAAGAAATTTTCGGGGGGGGACAATTTTTTGCAAAAATGGGCCAAAACATGGTATTTTTTGGCGTATTTTGCATGGTGAAACGCAAAAAGTTCTCAAAAATGCCAGGCTTTAAGCTAAAAATAGCTATTTTTACGAAAAAATCTCCGGCGAGGCCGGAAAGTTTTTGAAAATTGGCCTATTTTTGGCAAAAATTTGGGCCTCTAAAATATCCCGGGGGGGGGGAAGCAAAAATCCCGGGAGGGGACGATTTCGGCCCCCCCCCCTGTAAAAAATACCCTGATCCTGGTTCAAGCTACTGGAGACAGGGTTGGGCGAGACCGAGATTTCACCGAGACCGAGAACGAGACCGAGACCAAGGTACCGAGACCGAGACTGGCCAAGTCTCGGCTTTTGGGCGAGACCGAGACCGAGACTAGCAATTTTTAGCTTAAAATTAATTTAACCATTTTTTGAGGCTTAGATATTAGGGGCTTTAACACATAAACATATGGTTTCCGCACCTTGTTAGTTGATTTTCATAACATTGATTTAAAATTTTCGACAAAATTAGATGTTTTCAAAAATTTTCCGATCTCGGTCCGAGACCGAGACTTTTGGGTGAGCGAGATCGAGACCGAGACTGGCCAAGTCTCGGCTTTTGGGCGAGACCGAGACCGAGACTCCCAACCCTCTGGAGATAGTTGGAAGGCTGAAATTTTGCATACAAAGGTTATTGGGCATGGGGAATTCACTGGTGGTGCAACTTTGGTGATCCGACCCATGGCTGACCAGATCTGGTTCAACTGGTTCAAAGTTGAACCAGTTCCTGGTTCAAGCTACTGGAGATAGCTAGAAGGCTGAAATTTTGCATACAAAGGTTATTGGGCATGGGGAATTCACTGGTGGTGCAACTGTGGTGATCCGACTCATGGCTGGCCAGATCTGGTTCAACTGGTTCAAAATTGAACCAGTTCCTGGTTCAAGCTACTGGAGATAGTTGGAAGGCTGAAATTGTGCACACAAAGGTTATTGGGCATGGGGAATTTTCTGGTGGTGCAACTTTGGTGATCCGACCCATGGCTGGCCAGATCTGGTTCAACTGGTTCAAAATTGAACCAGTTCCTGGTTCAAGCTACTGGAGATAGTTGGAAGGCTGAAATTGTGCACACAAAGGTTATTGGGCATGGGGAATTTTCTGGTGGTGCAACTTTGGTGATCCGACCCATGGCTGGCCAGATCTGGTTCAACTGGTTCAAAGTTGAACCAGTTCCTGGTTCAAGCTACTGGAGATAGCTAGAAGGCTGAAATTTTGCATACAAAGGTTATTGGGCATGGGGAATTCACTGGTGGTGCAACTGTGGTGATCCGACCCATGGCTGGCCAGATCTGGTTCAACTGGTTCAAAATTGAACCAGTTCGTGGTTCAAGCTACTGGAGATAGTTGGAAGGCTGAAATTGTGCACACAAAGGTTATTGGGCATGGGGAATTTTCTGGTGGTGCAACTTTGGTGATCCGACCCATGGCTGGCCGGATCTGGTTCAACTGGTTCAAAGTTGAACCAGTTCCTGGTTCAAGCTACTGGAGATAGCTAGAAGGCTGAAATTTTGCATACAAAGGTTATTGGGCATGGGGAATTCACTGGTGGTGCAACTTTGGTGATCCGACCCACGGCTGGCCAGATCTGGTTCAACTGGTTCAAAATTGAGCCAGTTCCTGGTTCAAGCTACTGGAGATAGTTGGAAGGCTGAAATTTTGCATACAAAGGTTATTGGGCATGGGGAATTCACTGGCGGTGCAACTTTGGTGATCCGACCCATGGCTAGCCAGATCTGGTTCAACTGGTTCAAAATTGAACCAATCCCTGGTTCAAGATACTGGAGATAGTTGGAAGGCTGAAATTTTGCATACAAAGGTTATTGGGCATGGGGAATTCACTGGTGGTGTAACTTTGCTGATCTGACCCATGACTGGCCAGATCTGGTTCAACTGGTTCAAAGTTGAACCAGTTCCTGGTTCAAGCTACTGGAGATAGCTGAAAGGCTGAAATCTTGCATACAAAGGTTATTGGGCATGGGGAATTCACTGGTGGTCTTACTTCGCTGATCTAACCCATGGCTGGCCAGATCTGATTCAACTCGTTCATTGTTCAAGCTACTGGAGATATATATATATAAGTTTATTGGGCATGGGGGAATTCACTGGTGGAATTTGTGATTGCTGCTGCCACAGTTATGGCAGCGTTCCCAAAAACTAGACGGAGGACAAGTAGGAAAAATGCTCCTTGCAGTCGCATGAAAAAGTTAATATGAGCTATGATGGTCAACATTTAAATGTGTCAAGGACAAGATTTAAAATGTTTAATATGAGCCAACATCTAAATAAGTAGTGGACAAGATGTAAACGGCTAATATGAGCCACTACGTTTCTCTTGGGCTCATATTGACGCGACTAAAATGGCAAACATTACAGTTTACGGTTGGCATATAAGCATCAGTGTTTATAAACGATTTGATTGGCTTGGGAATATATTGAATTAATGTGATGATTGCGATGATAACTTCAAATGTGATTTTTCTCAAGATTTCACAACATGTGTCAGTTCCACATTTTCGTTTCTTCATTAGATTGGACTTCGGTTTCGTTTTGTTGACTTATATGGTGGCCTTAAATGTGTACTTGGATGTAGCGGTGGAGAAGAAAACGTTTACCTACAGCTTTGCAAAATTAATGTTTATGCGTCGTTATTCATCCAAGCCATTTCAGTGTTGGATTAAAAGTAAGCAAAAGCTAAATGAGCGTCAATATGAGCCCAAGAGAAACGTAGCGGCTCATATTAGCCGTTTACATCTTGTCCTCTACTTATTTAGATGTTGGCTCATATTAAACATTTTAACTCTTGTCCTTGACACATTTAAATGTTGACCATCATAGCTCATATTAGCTTTTTCATGCGACTGCAAGGAGCATTTTTCCTACTTGTATTCCAGAATTGGTCTCACATACGTATTAAACATTTTAACTAAAAAATCCCTATTTCTTGTTTCGAATGATTTGAAAATGAAAGCTGAAACTTTGTTTGCTTTTTGCGCAATTTTGGCGCAGTGTGCAGAACTCTTCATGTCACGTGACAGTGTTACCCCTAAATCTGTTGCTTGCTTTACCACTGAAAGTTCATGATTGTCCATGACATATCCTTTTCCATCCGCATCTGCAGCCGACCCATACACTAAAACCATACATTTTGAAATGGACAGACTAAGCTGCCAAGTGTTAGCCCAGCTGCATATGCGATCGAGATCTTCTTGAAGTCTCACAGATTTGGTTTCGTTCGTACTTAAGTATATTTTTGCATATTTTTGCATCATCTGCATATAGACTGATACTAGAATTTACAATGACTTCAGGCATATCATTAACGTATATCAGGAACAGAAGTGGTCAAAGAACAGTTCCTTGTGGTGTGGTACACCACTGATAACCTGATGTTTGGTAGAAAAAGCTTGATTAACTTTCACATTTTGATATCTATTTGACAAAAAGGACTTTATCCAGTTTAAAATTTGACCACTAATTCCATACTTTTCTAATTTTAATAATAACTTAGTATGGTTTACCGTATCAAATGCTTTCGCAAAGTCTAGATATATACTGTGGGTTGCATAATTTAAATCTTTAGCTTTATTTCATTGGTATAAAGTTTTTAATAAATTAGTGAGAGTAGAATGTTTAGCACGAAAACCATGCTGGTGTGCACTTAGTAAATTATGCTCCATTAAAAAGACATAATATGTTCTTTCAGAATTTGTTCAAGAATTTTACAGCATGATGAAGTAAGACTAATAGGTCTGTAGTTCTCAGGTGTTGATGGCGATCCTTTTCTTTTATAGATCGGGGATATAATAGCATCCTTCCAAATAGTGGGGATTACGCCAGTATTTAATGACTTTTGAAAAATATATTGCAGTGGAGTAGACAAAACTGTGGCCATTTTTCTCAACAATAATGAGGGTATATATGTTATCTGGACCGGACCCATTGAGGCTTTCGGGGGTGCCCTTTTTAAAAATTTTTCCACAGTTTCTTTTGATACCTGCAGTATATAGTAAAGGTTCGAAAAAAAATACGATTTGGCAACTTTTTGGATAACTTTTTATAGGATTGCCGTAGAGATCCCGGATATGGTCCAGCATGTGTGGGGTGGGGTCTAGTTTCTTCCCATGCCCAAAGTTCCAGGGCAAGGGCTGTGCTTTCAGATAAAATTTGAAAATTGACTGTATTTTTTTCGGACCCAAATCGAAAAAAATACGCGGGGTCGAAAAAAAATACAGGGCCAAAAATTCGCCCTTTCATTATCTAGTGCCAAAATGACTATACAAATCGTATATACAGATGCTGCTCATGCATTTTCCGTTGACTATTGACCCATCTTTCCAGTCTATGGTGGTTAATTTTCATTAGATAGGCCGCCTACCGCATATGGTCCGAAAAACTTTTTCATCTGTCCCGATACTGTTTTTATCACGCAGTAATGTCTATAATGTTGCTTATTCAGTGGCCATATTTTGTTTTTTATTCTTAACAAACGTAACGACAAAGAATAAATATCCAGCAGACATCTAGAAGACCTTCTGAAAACCGTCATAGATGGTCATGGCTGTTAACATGAGTTCTGGAATCCCAATGCCTATCGGAAGGGGTCGTCTACGTTGTTTTTAATTCTCTAGCCATTGGCACAATTGATTATAAACCATCATTATCTCATTCAAAGTCGAAAAAATTAAGAGTTTTAAGTTCAGTGCTGAAAGCTTATCTGCTGAGGAACCTGGCTGCTCGATCTGAGCATGTGAACGTAGCAAAAGGCGTTATAGTTTAGCATATGGTATTATTTTATTAAGTTTACTCCAGATTCGTAATTGTCCTGACTTTTTCAACTCGTTTCAATGCTCTAACTACCCGGAATATCGTCGACTTTTGTTACCTAGACTGTAGCAAGCAATGTGCAGCGGCTTGAGGTCCTGAAAATGCAGTAGCTACAGTCTACTCGCTTCTAAAATTGAATCAGTATTACTGGAATCACTGTTATAGCTGTGAATGCTAGCATAAAACAGCGCTAAAAGTCATCCCAGTAAAGTTCTGGTCAGTTGAGGACAAATTTTCAAGCCAATCATACGACACTGTTGTAAGATAAAGATTGACCCCTTGGAACCAACCCAGGAGACCGTCAGTGCATGCTACAGCCATATATGCTGTTAAAAACGCGGAAACTGGACACCTGGTCGATTTCTAGCTGCTAAAATAAGAATTTGTAGGTGTATTTTTATTTCGGACCCAAGTGTCCAGCGGGTACGAAAAAAATACACCCGCTGCTGCGCAACTGTGCGGCGCAGGGGCGCCCCAAGGCCGCACCCAGGTGGGGGGTTCAAGGGGTCTAGACCCCCCTTTTGGGAAGACAAAATGCAAAAATTTTTGCTATTTTTGTGGTAAAAACAGCTATTTTTAAAAACTTTTCGCGCCTTCGGCGCGATAATTCACTTTTTTCAAGAAATAAACGTCCAATGTACTGTTTTTGGTCAAAAATGCAAAAATTCTTCAGCTTCTGGGGGGCTCCGCCCCCAGACCTCCCGTTGCATTTTACCTTGGACCCCCCCCTTTTCAAAATCCTGGGTGCGGGCCTGGGGCGCCCGAACCTATTGCCAAATAAACTAGAAGCAATGTGTATTATGTTAAAACAATAGGTGCTACTATAGCTTTAGTGTAGCTAACAAGAGCCAAAAAGTTGCCAACTGATCCAAAAGTTGAAAACCAACTTTTTCATAGTACCATTTTTGAGTCCTCAGTCTGCGTGAGTGCTGGGCCTTAGGGAAACAGCCATACCATGGCTGGATATAAATAAGCTTGCGCTATTATGGGGTACAGTTTGGCTGGGCTCCCTAGCTTCTAGCCTCAGTTAGGGTGGGTGTATTTTTTTTCGGACCCGGCCGGTGTATTTTTTTCGAACCTTTACTATACCAATGGTTTCGTGCGTCCTATACGGGAAATTTGGACTATCGCCATTATCTACTGTGAAACTGAGGAAAACTTTATTTAAAATTTCAGCTTTTTCAAAGTCTGACCAAGCCTCAGAATTACCATTCGAGAGAAAGGGAATGCTTCCCTTTGAAGTTAATTTGTTTTTAACATAAGAAAAGAGCATCTTCAAATTATTTTGTTTAAGTATGTTTTCTTCGTATACATGCTTCTGGAACCGTAGGTTCCGTCTTGCCTCTTTTGCAAGATTTTTAAATTCCGAAAGATGGCTATTTTCATTTGTAACTTTGAACTTCTTCCAAATTCGTTTCTTCTTAGCAATAAGGTGCTTTTGAGATATAGGTAGTTTACGTTTACAACTTATTTTTGTTTTTGGTACGAACTTATCAATGGCAATTTCAATTATATTAGAGAAAGTTTCCCATAAATCTTCTACGTTTTCATTAGTTGAAAATAAATTGTTCCAATCTATGGAGTAAAGAAAATCTTCCATTGCTAGCCTTGAGTTGCTAGCCAAATGTTTTCTAGCCTTGGGAATTGCTTTTTCCCGTTAATTTTGCATATCGGCCTACTCACCTAGACCTACCTACAGTCTAGAGCTGGAGGGTCAGACTTTCGTTTCCACTTCCAAAGGCTAGCGGGCGGGAAGTAACTATACCTACCTACCTCCACTTCCTAAATCCAGTAAATAGGTCTGTACGTACACAGACTCTGGTCACATTGCCTATTGACCTTTTCTGGGCTTCCTTTCTGATATCAGTTATATACGACTGCAGTTTATAGCATAGGTATGACCTGCTCTTATTGGTATGGACGTCGTGGCTAGGCAAAAATGTTAGTGTAGGGGAAGCCCATGACCTCACGTATCACCTATACTGCTTGATATTGATGTACTGTGCTTGCAATTTAGGAAACTACTATTTACCTGCCTCTCAGAGGCCAGATGGCTCATGGCGAAAACCGAAGAAAGTGAAAGCTGGATATGTCCCTCCGGACGAAGTCCCCAAGTGAGTAAAATAGTATGTATATATATAATGTTTGTTTTTCGCAGCAAACAATATCTAGATCAGAATTAGACCTTCTATAATTGGAAGCAGCTCAATGTAAAGTACGTGTAATAGCTGTCCGTATTGCTGGACTAAATCAATGTAATGTGCATGCTACGTTTGTCTTTACAGCGTGTTGCGCTGCCCTCCTTTCTTCTCCACTTCTACACAGTGCACAGCACTCGCTTCTCTCGTTTGTGCTGTCCGCCTGATTTTACTTGCGCATACTGCGCAGTCCCTCCAGAAATCAAGGTTTTCCCGGTTAAACCTCAGTATTCGCTAATTATGACATCCTTTGTATAGTTTCCGAACGCTTTGAAGGTGCCTTCGGGAACACCACAACAAAGTGAGTTTTATCGTGCAAAGATGCCTGAACTATTTTTCAATGCACTTTCTGCAAAACGATTTGGAACTTTTGCGCATTTCATTGTGCAAATTAGCTTTAGACTGTACAAATTTGTACGTATTTCACACAAGGACAAGTTTTTGGTTGTGAAACTACGTTTATAGTATGGGAGGTAACGAGTACAACACTGTGTGGATTTCGACTTTCATTAATGGCGTGCATAATTAAGGGTTCTGAAAATCGTTAGTGGCGTTTTGTGTTTTTTCTTATTTTAGGTATGAAAGCAAAGGTAAACAGTGGTCCAAAAGTGTTCCCGATCATCCGTTGGGTCTCAGTGCTGAGCAGATTGAGGCACATCGACGAGCGAAGGCATCCCTGGCAGATGCGGAAAATGAAGCTGACAATCTTGCCGGCAAAATTGCTGGCGTTCTGACAGTAAACGATTCGCCCAAGAAAAAGAAGACAAAGTCGTCATCTGTCGCCTCAGTTCCACAGAAAGCGCAGCCCCCTCTTGATCCCCTGGAAGCCAAACATAAACAGTTGCGAAAATTAGAACTAAATCTGCAGGCCATAATTAAGTTGCAGGAGAGAATTGATGCCGGCGAGCTGCAGCCTGAAAAGAACCAGCTGACAAAACTGGCTAAACGGCCTGATTTGGAGCAAGAAATTAGACTGCTAAAAGAGGAGCTAGGTTTAGATTAGAGGGTTGCATTGCTTTTGCAGTTTTCGTTGTCTACTCTGTGTTGATAATATTGTTTCCAATTGTGTTGTTTTGTTGCGTTTTAATGGATTTTAAGGTGTTTATTGCTGCATCTGTCATGGATTGACTCCGCACGTGGTTTTTGAGTGAGCTGACTAATTTTTTAAAATTAAAATGGTTCAGTCCCATAAAACATATGTACTCAATACCATCTGGCATTTTTTACTGGGGATTGGGGGCTCCCATCCACTGTTTTTGGGGTCGCCCAAAAGTGTCAAGAAATTAAGTTTTTGAAGTCAAACTTTCAAAAATTTTCTCAAGTTTTTAGCTAATTTATTGACTTATAAGTTCATTTTAAGCTGAAGCGATTTTTTGTATTTTTACCTTAAAAATGCTAATTTTTCACTAACAATTTAGGGATATTTATACCTTGGGCTCATTCCCCCCACTTTTCTGAAGCCTCCCCATTCCCCCCCCCCCTCTTTTCCAACCATTATAACAGTCATCCCAGTTATCATTGGAATTTTTGCATTGACTCTTCCTTATGTTCGTGTAATTTTTGTTGCTGCTGTTACAGTTGTGTTTATGTATATATGTCATTTTTAATAAAACGTTGTACAGATTTAGCGTTCAAAGTGTTAGAAGTAAAGTTCATTTATTTTTGTTTGTGTTGTTGCCATTTTAGTAGAAGATTCTGCTTCTTTCTACGCTCCTTGTTGCAAATAATCGCGTGATTGAACGTTTGGGACGCCGCACTCTGTCGATACAATCCGGTTTTGAGAAGGCTTGTCAGTTTTAGCGCGCTTTCTTAGAAATCTAGCTCCGCAGTAGGTGCTACAGTTCTTGTTTACACCCTGATAGAAAGGAATTTTTTTACTGATATATACTTCTGTAGTTAGTACGTACTTCTGTTGGCCCGCTAGATTCAACTGTGTTTTAACTCCTTGCCAGTGTGCCTTGAAATGTAGTTTCGAATGTTTGTATTGTTAGCTGAAGTGGCGAAATTTGCTTTCTAACGTCCACGTGCTCCACAAGGTTCGATACTTGTTCGTTTCTGAAGGCAACACAAATCAGGGTTACCCATCTCGCAATTGATTGCTGCTCAGCTTTTCTTTTATTGTAAATTGAGCAAACAAATGGTGATCCCATTTGATATACCTATTGTTAGCGTATAGTCTAGCCCAAATTTGATGAAGCCGAAAATAAAATAACTTCTTTTGTCATACTAAGATCCCCGCATGATTCGTCTTCAAAATTCAACATTTCGATTCAGTGCCGTTTTTGCCAATATCAAATATTTCTTCTGCAGTTACCTACGCAGCTGCAACTATATTCATTCAAAAGATCTTATTGAGCTCTGCTCTTTTTTGCCTTTGGGAGTACCTTTCCGGGGTTTTTCTGTCGTAAGACAGTTTTCCTATTTTATGGTTGCCTGCCGGAGGGGGTGCATGAAAACGCACTGCGCCTTAAACATTGTGATTTCAAAGAATGCTCTGTAAAAATTCCACGAAGGTCACGAAATAAAAAAATTTTACAGTTCCTCGGGGGCCAACTACTGCACCCCCCCGAAATTTTTTTCTGGCTACGCTAGTGTTGCTTGCCACCCTTTAACGGGCTTATTTTACACAAAATTGCCTCGTCATCCTTTTTTGCCCTGAATGCTGCTTTTCGCTTGACAAGTAAGGAAGGTAGTAAACGACTTTCCTGTAATTTTTACAGAGCAGTCTTTAAAAGTAAAAAATATTGAAGGCCCAACACGTGTTCATGCTCCCAAATGATGCAGAAGATGGTCATATTATATAGCCAAAGATGGTATATATTTGGTACTCATTTTGGGGTGCGAAATACGTATTATGATGGTGCGTCACACGCAGGAAAATTTTTAAAAATGGGCGTTTCATACGTGGCAGGGAAAAATTCCTGGATGTTCACGATTTCGAAGGAGTTCCCCCCCCCCTGGCTACGAGCCTGAAGATGACAAAACTTGGGTTTCGCATACATTTCAACTACTTTCTTCAAAACTGAGCTTTCTTCAGAATATTATGCTACATATTTGTAACTTCAAGTGATAAATATGGTTCAAGTAGCTCTAAAAGGATTCAACCTCAAAAGGTTTGGAAGGTTCTTATGGTGGCTAATAGCAGCAATCGAGAAATCTACTCGTGATGGTCGGAGTAGAATTGCATTGGTATTGTCGTATTCTTAAATTGTGTTTGTTTTAATTCCCCATTTTTAATTATAGTTTGATTTTACATGGTATTTTCCATAATCTCGCATGGATGGGGTAGAGCCGAGCAGCACAACGGAGGAAACAATTCGCCGCTTTATTCCCAAAACTCGGCCAGATGCTTTGGCAGCTTGCAATCTCTGCAAGTGTCCTTTTGGAAATGGAAGAACCTCAAAGCTATTACCATGCTTGCACACTGTCTGTGACCGCTGTTTACCTCAGTTACGAAGATGTAGGTTACATACTACTAGTACTTGTATTAATACACCTTAACACAACAGTAAACCGGCAAAAATCCTAAACGTTTGGTAGTTACGGGGCACCTTGATGAGCGGGGGAGGCTCAAAACAGTGGGGAGGGGTCAACTGGGAGAGCCCCAATAGCCCCAAAGGACCCCTCTGGGTTATCCCTTGGCAATTTTTTATGGGGGGGAGGGCTTCATGGGGGCCCCCCCATCGATGGGGGGCTCACCCAAAATGGGGGGCATATTTTTAGAAAATTTTTTCGAATTTTTGTGGGGTTTTTGTGTACAAACTGCTAAAAATCGCTAAAAATGACTAATTTTAGCTGTTTTTTAAGCTAAAATAGCGAAAATTTAGTCAAAAATCCGGCGAAGCCGGAACATTTTTTGAAAATGTAGGGTAAAATTTGGGAATTTTTGGGGTTATGGGGGGGAGGTTGGGATTTATGGGGGGGCTCCTCGAATGGGGGGGGGGTCGCCGAATGGGGGGCGCCCCCCCCACTAGGGATGCGCCAGCCCCTCCCCCACTAAGCTAAGCCAAATACGTAAATATATGTGTGTTGTTTTTAACAAGTAGCATAGTACTGATTTTTCTCCAAGAAAAATGTGTTTCCGGTTTCTTAATTTTTTATGCTGTCGTGTGTTAACAAAGGGCCCACACCCATGAATTTCCTAAAGTATTTTTGATATCAATAAGGAAAGGTTAAAGTCATGATAAAAATTAAGCGGAATCCAGCAGCTTTCAGTGTTTCTGATTTGTTTTTTGGGCTATACGAAGGCAGGCACACCTATGCGCAACTAAAACTGATACACTTAAACTTGTATATATACGTATATGTCACGTTACATGAGCAGGCACATTCAGACCTCTCGTTTGAACGTTCATACCTCGGGCCTTTGGTTTTAACGTTACCTGAGAGGGCCTATCATTTCTTTAACACTCACTAAGGTGCAATGAACTCAGCATGTAAACTACGCATATGTACATGACTCCAATTTATATAACTGTAAAAGATAAGAAAGTTTTGGTTTTTGGCCTTAAGCTCCCAGTAGGTAGGCAGGACACGGGATTGGTTGGTATGGCTGGAAAGAGGACTCGAAAATGAACATTTTTGCTCTTACAACCTTTGAGCTATCTCCAGTGGTTAAGTCAGTATAAGCAAAAAACTGTTTTTAGGGTCAAAAAATGGCCATTTTCGAGGAAATCAGTTTTTTCAAAATTACTGCCACATGTTAAGGACAAAATTGGCTTAGTTATACTCAATCGATACATCGTCCAAATGCACATTTTATGAATGCCTATTAGCCGGACTTTATTGCTTTCAGCTAGAGATTTGGGCGAAAAACCATTTTGGCAAAACTGCGATTATTTTGTTTCGAACATCGATTTCTCAAAAACTACTCGACGGATTCCGGAGATTATTATTATTATTATAGATTATAGATTCTAGATTATAGATTATTATTATACTTCTTCGACATCTTTTCAAAACATTTCATTCATTCATGAAATTCTAATAACTGTGTCTTTGATATAGTTGACCTTTGACACAACCGACTGGAGTTAGATTCAATGTTTACAGTTATATAAATTGGAGTCATGTACATATGCGTAGTTTACATGCTGAGTTGATTGCACCTTAATGAGTGTTAAAGAAATGATAGGCCCTCTCAGGTAACGTTAAAACCAAAGGCCCAAGGTATGAACGTTCAAACGAGAGGTCTGAATGTGCCTGCTCATGTAACGCGGCATATATATATTCGTTGAGGTGACAGCTGACCGTCAACATAAACCAGTTTTGTGACAGCTGACCGTCAACATAGACCAGTTTTATGAAATTTAGACTATCCCTGTTGTCTTGCCTAGTCACTTTTATTTAGTATCTGAAATTGTCTTGCCTAAGATCCTAATATAGTCCACGGCAAATACCTATAGGCATGGGCGGATCCCGTTGCGATTTGATGGTAGGAAAAATTAAGGAGAGAAAGGAAAATGAGCAAAAAATCAAAACATTTCGCGCTTCGGCGCTAATTTTCTACTTTTTAACCGCATATTTATTGCATTTTAATGCATTTATGAAGAAAAACCTTGAAATGCATCCGATTTGTCGCAAAAAATTACCATGTTTGCCTAAAAATGTTAAGAATTTTGAAAAATTTTCTCAGTTCTGCAGTATGAATAGAATTAAAGATCCGAAGACCGATTTTATTGCAAAAACAAAAAATTTCTTCAACTTCTGGGTGACTCCGCCCTCCAGACCCCCCGCTGAAAAATTTTTACCGCCCCCCGTCAACAAATCCTGGATCCACGCGCCAGTGCCAGTGCCAGTGCCTAATGTCTTTATATTAACCACCGCCTGGTTTTAGCACCTGACGTATCAGTAGCGTCTGGTTCTGTCCACTATGTTTGTCCAGTCTGCGATTCTGCCTGTCTCCAAGGCCAGATAGTGGATAACTTTCTGGTACAGGCCAGCCTACTGTCCAGTGCATCGACCCGATGCACAAATTGTACAGAACAGAATCTCGTGACATCATACTGCGTTAACTGTGATGATAAACTATGTGATAAGTGTGTGGAAGCTCATCAAAGGGTACGTACGGAACAAAAATATGTTTTTGATATTTTTATTGAGTCTTATTTTGTTTTGCTTGACTTTTCCAGGGTGTGCTAACTGAATTTGTGGCATACTTTAGTATATAATAGTAAAACTGTCCCCTGAGACTGCCCCCTAGAACTTTCATGCCGTTCTTAAGTTGAGAAGAGGGTCCCCAGGAAGCCCTCCCCCCCAAAGGAAAATCTCTTGAATAAATCCATTAATTTTTCGGGTCGGAGGCGCTGTAGTGGCACATCTTAGTTTCTTTCGCACTTTCATTTAGCATACAGCTTTTTAACTTGGTGTTAATTTAGGAATATGCGTGATTGCTGTTACTAACTACAGTTTATTGTTTTATATACTGTTGACTACTTTTCTGATTTCAGGTGAAGCAAACCAAAGATCATACCATTGAACGCTCTAGCTCAGCTGTCTCTGATATTGCTTCACGTTGCTCCCAGCATCCGCATGAGGAACTGAAGCTGTACTGTGAGTCCTGTCGTCAGTTTACCTGCCGTGACTGTCAGCTACTCTTCCATCAGCAACATCAATTTTATTACATTAAGGTTAGTCCTAATATTGTTATTTGTTGTCATTCTAGTTGCTATAGTATCAGTGCACAGGCTAAATTAAGAATTAGAATACTAGACTAGGGGAGGTGTAAGAGAATTTTCAAGCTTTGCTTCATTCTGTTTTGTGTGAAATTGACCTCAAAAGTTTTGAAAAATTTGACCAAAATTCCTAAAAATGAGGCAATATATAGGCACACTAGGGTGACTGAGGGAGCCCAAGAAAGTGGGCGTGCCTCCGCCCCCCCACACTAAAGTAACCCAGGGCTAAATGATACTCGATGTAATGCAGTAATAGTGAAGTTGCCAGAAGACCCCGTCACCCGGCCACGCCCTCATTTTTTGGGCTTCCCTCTACTCATCCTTGGGTACTTGGCTTATAGCATTATCGCTGGTACGTGTACGAGACCTTCGCCACGATGGAGCTGCACCATGATCACCTTTGTTTATTTTACTGTGGGGGACTGGGGGCGCCCCCACTTTTTGGGTTCCCCCACCCACTCGAGCACCTCTCCCGCCAGTCGGCCCCACCCCCACTCACCGTAAGGTGCCCAGAAATTGCCAAATTTTTGGGATTTTTGGTCAAAATTTTCAAAATTTTTCCGGCTTCGCCGGAAATTTTTGATCAAAAATCGCCTTTTTTGGTGCTAAAACTTGATCTTTGAACACTTT